>CAJNYU010001434.1:140788-210283 GCA_905331475.1 Rotaria socialis | reverse complement strand
GCAAGTTTGTAATAAGCAATTTTTCTCGTTGATATGTGGGGCACGATATTCTTGTCGTCCTGACAGATCACTCACATACGTCCTCCTTTTGTAGGATGAAAAGAGTAGAGGCAAAGACGATATCGTGCTCCGCGTATCATCGAGAAAAATTGCTTGTTACAACTTACCGCGACCTTTTTTTTTATAAAGTGATGATAAGAAAGCAATAAAATCCACATCTGCTTTTCGAACATACGACTTAGTTATTATTGTAGCAATAGCTTACGCATTAATTAATATTTATCTTTATACGAAAATTCTAGACGTAAAAGATCCATGAGTAAACGTTCTGCATCAAACGATCCGGCGGGAAAAGCAGCAAAATCATTAAAAAATATTGATATTAATGTAGATGACGATGACGATGACGATGACGATAAAGTTAATGATGAAGCATTTAGTCCAAAAGCAGCATCTCGACCATTAGAAGACTCAGTTGATGTTGAAGATGATGATTTATATCGAGCATTGACAACTGGACTGACGAATGAAGGTTTGAAAGATTTTCATACAGAAATGGAACTGAAAGTTGAGCATGAAAATCGTCCGTTATGGGTAACACCAGATGGTCATATTTTCCTCGAGTCATTCTCACCGGCTAATAAACATGCTCATGATTTTTTAATTGCTATTGCTGAGCCTGTATGTCGACCAGAACATATTCATGAATATAAACTGTCAGTTTATTCGCTATATGCTGCTGTATCAGTTGGTTTACAAACAAAGGATATTATTGAATATTTACAACGACTTAGTAAAACAACAGTACCAGAGGATATTCTTCAATTTATTCGATTGTGTACATTGAGTTACGCTAAAGTAAAATTAGAATTGAAACTTAATCGATATTTTGTTGAAAGTGCTTATCCTGAAATTTTAAAAAATCTTCTCCAAGATTCACAAATTCAAGAATGTCGACTAGTCACAACGGGAAATGATCTTGATACAAATACAACAGCAGAGAACGCTCGACTCGTGATTCCGAGAGAAGCTGCAGCAACTGCAACTACAGATACACCGGCGACAACAAACGAACAAGTACCTGATGGTATTCGACGTTTATATGAAAAAATCGACTGTGACGAAGAAGATATGGAAGATTTGAAAATTGTTTCATTTGAAGTTATTCAAAATAAAATTGAACTTCTAAGAAAGCGATGTCAAGAATTAGAATGTCCATTACGTGAAGAATATGATTTTCGTCATGATATTGTTTTAAAAAATTTAAATATTGAGCTTCGGCCTAATGCTATTTTACGTCCTTATCAAGAAAAAAGCTTAAGAAAAATGTTTGGCAATGGACGTGCACGATCCGGTTTGATTGTTCTTCCATGCGGTGCCGGAAAATCTTTAGTTGGTGTTGCAGCTGCTTGTACAATAAATAAAAGTTGTTTAGTACTTTGTAATTCGAATGTTTCTGTTCAACAATGGAAACAACAATTTAAGATGTGGTCAACAGCGGATGATTCTAAAGTGCGATTATTTACATCGCATGACAAAGAAGAACCAAACGATTCATGTGTATGCATAAGTACTTATCCAATGATTGCACGTCCTGAGGAATGTAATGCTGAAACAACAAAAGTTATGAAACTGCTCAAAGATCGTGAATGGGGTTTAATGATTCTTGATGAAGTTCATACAATACCTGCTGAACAATTTCGTAAAGTTTTAACTATCGTTCGTGCACATACAACATTAGGTCTTACAGCAACATTAGTTCGCGAAGATGACAAAATAACTGATTTGAATTTCTTAATCGGCCCTAAATTATACGAAGCCAATTGGATGGAACTACAAAATCTAGGCCATATTGCCAAAGTTCAATGTGCTGAAGTTCGGTGTCAAATGACGCCGGACTTCTTTCAAACATAATGTATCAGTAACAAACAATAAACATCGACGTTTACTTTTATGTGTTATGAATCCAAATAAATTTCGTGCTTGCCAATTTTTAATACGCTACCATGAAAGACGAAATGATAAAATTATTGTCTTCTCTGATAGTATGTTTGCATTAGAACTATATGCAAAAAACTTAGGCAAACCATATATTTGCGGTAAAACATCGCAAAGTGAACGTATTCAAATTCTACAAAACTTCCTACATAATCCAACAATAAACACAATTTTTGTGTCAAAAGTGGCTGATACATCATTTGATTTGCCTGATGCAAATGTATTAATACAAATATCAAGTCATGATGGATCTCGCCGACAAGAAGCACAGCGACTTGGCCGAATTTTACGAGCTAAAAAAGGCACTATTGTGGAGGAATATAATGCATTTTTCTATTCGCTTGTTTCTCAAGATACTGTTGAAATGTATTATTCAGAAAAACGACAAAGTTTTCTTATCAATCAAGGTTATTCATACAAAGTTATTACGCGATTAGTTAATGAAGATGAAAGTTTATTTTTTTCAACCCGAGACGAACAACGTCAATTACTTAAACGAGTTCTTCAAGTAACACGTCGTGGTGAAGATAAAGACGAAGAATCTATAGGACAAGTTGCTGCGTCATCGTCATCTGTCGATCGAAGTGTTGGCACAATGAATTCCTTGTCAGGTGCTGACGAAACAACATATATGGAAAATAAAAAGAAACCAACTGGGCCGGTCTAGCTCGATTCGCTAAACCCAACCATGAGTTGTTTAGAAAATATCGAAAATAACTAGCCGGTGTTTATGTATAGCTATAGAAAAAAAGACACAAAAAAAGTCGAAATATTTATTGGAAAGTGATTATTGATTCTAATAAAGTAGTGATCGGCATGATTTAAAATAAAAAAACAAGATATTTTAGTAAAAAGCGGATTCGATGGAGTCTTGAGGGTGTCTGGGTATTTTGTCATTTTTTGTCATATGAAGTATTTAACTTAAATCATATTGTAAGGGGCAAAATTCAGATTCATTTCGGCGAAATAAAACTAGACTTTGTTTGTTTGTATATTTTTGATAAAAAAAAAAAATAAAAAATACTGATCAAATACATGTTGCGATGATGAAATCGTGCGGATTGTTGGAAACAACGATCTACCAGAGCAACACTTTTATTATTACTTTAATGTGAATATTGTGTTATGATTGTTTGTATCCATATCCTCTAAATTGTAGTCGCCTCGTAGCTTTCAAAAGAAAATAGAATAGTAGTAGTTCTAAATGAATCAATACTTTCAGAAGATCATGGTGAGAAGCACCTATTCATTTTTCTCTTGAATTTTTACGAAAATTAAGATGAACACGAGGTTATGAATGTCATTGTTCACAAGGAGAACGATCTTTTCATGGATACTCTCATAATCGTATTGCATTTTTTTCAAATATTACTTTTTATTGAGGACCTCTCTCAATATTTATGAACTTCAACAGAAATAAAAGAAAATCGGCTTCTTTTTCTGCATGCTGATAGTGATTATTGACTATAAAATTGCAAACAGCATCTACTGTCGTCGATATGAAAATAAATTAATGTGGCTTTTAGTTTTATCGCTCACTTCTGAACATTTAGATATTTTTGAATCGAGAAACATGTGTTTCGCGACGATACGAGCAGACAGACGGAATAAGAATACTTTCATTTATTCGTTAAAAAGTGTTGCTCTGGCAGATCGTTGTTTCCAACAATCCGCACGATTTCGTCATTGCAACATGTATTTGATCAGTAAAGATCATTTACCTCTTGGTAAGTTGTAATAAGCAACTATTCTCGTGGAGACACAGAGCACGACATCCCGCTTGTCTTTACACATTTTACTAACGAACGAAGACCGACTAGCAATGGCCCAGTAGGAACGAATAGTTTCTCAAGTTCCGTAGGATTGGTAAAGATGGCGCTAACTTCGTTGACGTCATGAATTGAAAGGATTGAGAAATCTCAATTAGGAACGAGGGAAGTTATCATGGGTTTCATTATTTTAGATAGTAAGAAAAAGAAATAACTAAAGTGAAGAATGATTGATGCGTTGTGGTAAAAACGTCCTCTTGAATTCCGTTCAAATAGTGATGAATGGCGAAGCTACTATTGGTAAACATGTAAGGAAAAAAAATACTTAATATCTTCTAAAATGGAAAAGCTATTCCGATGTTGATAATGAAAAAGTTAAAAGGAAAGAAAAAAAAGCTAAATTTTATGACAGTATCGAAAATCATCCAATTACAATTGATTCAAATCAAGATTATGAGAATGATAGACTGAACAAATTGGTGCATTGCATATTGTTCGGTCTCTTTTATCTTAAATGACACTGAATTATGAAATAATACTTCAAGAATAAAAGAAAATATTTCTAATGAATCGACAAACAAACTACCTGTAAATTTTCGTCTTCATACAACACGAGTCTTTTCATCATCAATAATAATAATAATAGAAATGGTCAAGACGAAATTTCATTTAGAATTAAATAAATTAAATACTATGAATACCAGCTGAAATTTCAGATAGAATAAATATCCTCCAGCTGTTGTTGCATTTTGAAAAACTAATGTTGAATTTTGCTTTAGAAAACATCCTGTTTTATTTGTAATGGTCAATCATCTTGGAAACAAAAAAGAAATATTGAAATTCTTTATCAGATCTGTTTAAATTTTACTATTGTGCAGATTGAGGATAACATCGATCGATCAGAGTAACACTTTTAACTTAACGAAATCAGATAAAAATCCAGTAAGTGGAATATATTCACAATAAAAAAAATCGTTTCATGAAGATTACATGTAGAAACTTCTCCTCGAAGGCTACAAAAAATGAATCTGGAATCATTAAATGTTATTAAAGAGCTTCTATTGAAACTTTAATAAACCACCACTTTATAGATTGGACTGTCATTCTGTAATAATTTTTCTATCAACTTTTTCTATATTAATCTTTTTCGAATTTTGTAGTTTTGAAAAATTATTTACATGACTTTTGTTGAAAGGTTTTTATGTGAACATCATATTTCCTGTTCAGCTAAAAGGTACATGTGTCTTTAAGCAAGTAGTTTTTAATTGGTACCCATTAGAATAAAAAACGAATTATTCATGTGCAGCAATTCACAAAGTCTAACTGAATTGAAATAAACATAATAATTTTTGCAACAGTTAAATAATCTATTGTAACGGCATAGCTTTCGATTTTTCATTTGAGATTTTCAAGTGGACTGCAATTATAGAGTAAATTAATCATTTTATACATTGTTATGTTCATGAATAATGTGAATCCGAAAAAGCTGTTTAAAATAGTATTTTTTTTTAATTTGTATTACATCTATTTCTTATTTGTTTCATTGAATAAGTGTTAGTTGAGTGGCTATTGATCGATATTAGTTGATACGAACTGAATACAGCATGAAGACTAGATTAAATCAAACACGTTTAACTGTAATACTTGTAACTATTCAATTTTATTTTGTATGAGGGTTAAGGTAATGAAAGAGATGCAATTCATCACGATTGGTTTTGTTCTCATAATTTTATTGAAATGGAAATCTGGAAGAAAAATATCAAAAAACATTGAATATCGAATGGAAAATATCAAATACTATTAAAGAAAGTAGTGGCAGTAAGATTTATTTTATTATGATAAAAATTCAATTCGAATAAATAAATGCATCGTCGACGAACAAAATCTTTTTGAAGTATAGAATTAATGAGTTTTCTCATTGGGTTTTTGGATCTAGAAGCAAATAGAGATCACTTTACTGATTGAGATATTTTTTTCGATAATTTCAATAATGAACATTGTTGAAAAACCTGCAATGTGTGCCATCTATCCTTGTTATTTGCAAGTGTTTCATCTCAATTCATATTCTTCAATGTTATTGTTTTAGGATATCACAAGCACAAATACAAGTTTTCCCCGTCAATGACATATCTTTCGAGAAGAAATATCAAATTTTGGTCATTCTTATGAACAAAGATAGATTCCAAAGCAAACTACACCGGAAAATTTATAAAAATCATTCGTGTTTATTTAGTTGAACGTTTCTGCGTACTTCGTATTCACAAAATTGAAATTTTATCATTTGTGATCGTAAATGTTCAGATAGTTTTTTGTTCCACTTTATTAGAATAGCATATTGAAATAGACTCGTACGACAATTATCGCTCGTTAGTTGGTGATTAAAGTTGTATATTATCTGATTCCTTTCTTTTTCTATCAACAATAATGAATTGTAAGACTGTCCTTTTAGTTTTTTAAGAAGAAAATTTTCCATTTAAAAGACTTTTCATTAACTCATAAATCTATGCTCATTTATTTGTTCTCACAATCAAAGTAGTTTACCATCAAATGAAGATATTCAATAGATAACCTTCGTCATTTTAAGGATAATTCATGCATCGATAATTCTCTATTGAAAAATGTATATCAATGCTATTATACAGCAAACAACTGGCGTCATGTTGGTATGTCATTTTCATTCATGAAAAAATTATTTAAAGAAAACGCATTGTACTGTTTTAAACGAGATGCAACAACGCTGATGAATTATTCTAAAATCGTCAGTCTACTTTTACTCAATAAACCAAGATTATCTCATGATTGCAAGAGACCAAAAAAAGCATATTATCTAGAATTAAATTTCTCAATCTAATTAACATACGTTTGTATGACATAAGCTATTCCGTTATAGATTTGAAAAAGTAAATATACCGTGCTACTGTTCATTTCTTTAAAACCGAATTTCAGAATTCGCACGTTTATTTGTTATTAACTAACTATTCATTGTTTAGATTCAGCCTTTGCAAAACTAATATTGAAATCGAAAGAGAAGAGATATTTTCAAGTTTAAAATATATACATCTTTATGTAGTTGATATGAACTTATCTGATTATTATTCAGTTATTTTCGAAAAAAGTTGTTTTTCTAAAAAAATTATAATCGAATAAAACTGCAAAATCGATGCTTATCTGGTTACTCATCATCATCATCAGCAAAGACTAGCATACATTGGTTGACATCGAAATCTCATGAAAAAACCATCCATCATAGTTACTGTATTGATTTGAAATACTTGAAAATATGAATACATTGTTCAAAAGCCAATCAGACCAAAAGAACTTGTGTTAGACGAAGGGCGTGGGTGTGGGTGTCACTGAAAAGAAGATCCACCCACACTCACACCCACACACCCCACGCACCCACACCCGACATAGATGTCATAATACATTTACACTGGTTATCGAGAGTTTTACGTCACAATATCCTATGCAGCAATAATTTATGGAGTATCCATTCTTAGTGCATCTACAATCTGATGTAACCACATCAAATGTATCCACTTGTGGGTATTCACATTTATATATATATATATATATATATATATTTTTAAATGTGGATACCCAAAAGTGGATGCACCTAATGCGAATACTCTAACATGTTTGTGCTAGAAAGTCGTTACTGGGTGTAAGGATATTATGGCATCACTCGATTCTGATGAACTTCAGCATTTAAACTTGCCAATTTTGTTTCTACTCTGGGAATAAAATTTTTGACATAAGGAAGCAATTCTTCCAAGGGGGAAAAAGCTGATTTAAATCACAGTAAAACTCAACTTACAATCAATATAAATTAACTGTATTGGAATGAGTTTGCGTGAGTTTCGGTGCCTTTGAATGATTTTCAGTAATAATTTATGATTTGGAATAGTTTTTAGTTAGTTTAGCAAATTTTTCGTTTTCTCAAACTCATTTTAAATCAGCTAAACTCAGAAAAATCATGAAACTCATAAATCGCTTTTCCCTCTTGAATTCTTCTCTACTTTCTTTTGTCATTTGTCTAATTTTTGCAATTGACTGCGTTTCCCATTCGTCAATATTTTTCATCAATGCATGTTTTTGTGGATTACGAATTAGTACTTTAATTTCTTCTAGAAACTGATTACAATTATCAGCCACTTGCAGTAATTTGACATGCAGATGATCACGATGTTGCCTATGACGTGGACCACAATAGAGTACTTCTGAGCATCCCAAACACATCACTGTCAATTTTATTTTACAATCTTTAATGCAGCAATATCAATTTGTAGTCACCGTCATGCCTCGAGTAGTTGTGAGAATAGGCAAATGCTGATGCATGAAGCAAAAAGAAAAATATACGATGCCTTTTATGCAACGCAAATAAATGATTCATGTTGGATAATGATATTCAAAAAATACCCAAAATATGACTCGGAAGAAAAAAATATTCGCTGAAGTAATCTGCTTACAGAAGAAAATTTAGCTACTCCGGAAAGTAAGAGATCAAATATTTCTATTGTGTTGAAGCCCCAAAAGATATCGTTGTATAAAGTTATTTCTCGAAGGCGCATGTGGGCCATAGACGACAAAAAATGGCAAAATAGCAAATAAAAATCCTGTTGCTCCAATGAAATTCTTTTCATACGACATAGAGGGACCAAAAGAGCTAACAGTATGCGGATAAGTCGAGTATTTGATCGTATTGTCTCAACAGAAATGGAAAAACGAAAAGAATTTTTTTTCATTTTGAACATACGACATCGAATATATTCTTATTTTCAATACAATGAACCAAGTTTTTAAGATAATCGAATGCAAAGATAGGTATGTGTTATATATCAAACTATGATGAACGCTTTCGTATAATAAATAGAGATCTAATTGCGATTTTTTTTTCCGAATATTATTAAAACTATACGCCGTTTTTATAGAAATATTTACTGCAAAATCAAAATATCTATTTAAGGAAAAACATTTGCAACTAATAAATTCAAATAAAAACTCTCCCCTAGTGATTCTCAATTTTGTTTATCTGATAAGATGAGTCTATTCAAAATACAAAATGCTACGAGTGGTATCACCGAACCACGTATATTCGATTTATCACTAGTATCCAGTCATTTTCAATTAGTGCCCACATGGTAATATCATTCATCAAATCCTCTAAGATTTACGACAAATAATATGATATTCTGAATCAGTATCCACCATTCAGTGAACATAAATGTAGTTCCGGTACCACTGAACGCTGAAAATTTGTAGAAACGGTAGAGGCCTCTTAAGAAAAGAAACAATCAACTTGTAATTTATATGCGTGCTACTTTATTATCTGAATGGATCGACCCCCCCCCCCTTCCTCTGCAATGTCACATACAGGTCGATGAGGTCAGTTAATACATAATTTATTCTGAAGCCTACTCACCTGAAATGTAGTTTGACGCAATCTAACTTGTCTTTTCTGATTAGCACGTTTTACCCAATGAATAATGCCTAGTGATTATAATTATAGAATAAGTCTGAATTAAAGAGATTCCGCACAGTTTTAATTTAAAAAAAAATGTGAATTCCGGATAATTAGTTCTGCCTTATCAAGAAAGAAAAAAAGAAAGAAAGAAAGAACCAATATTTCATAATTACATCTTTTGTTAATGATACCTTTGTTGAAAACTAGTTATCTTAGATAGAATCTCATTTCCTTTTAACGTTTTAATGGTTCATCATTCCCTATAGAGAGGTATAGTTTGTCTACTGTATTGTCTACGACTGTCTATTTCAAACAGCGAGACAGACAGTGACGCTCAATTTTGATGTCTAATTTTTTCTTAATATTTCACACAATGAGCGTTTCCATTTCCCTTCTTTTGCCGCCGGCGACTACCCGGTGTCTCCATTCCCTTCAAAAAAAAAGAAAACGGTGACCGGAAATGCGCGCATGCGTGCGCCTTCATATACGGTAATGTCCATATAAGCAATTAGTCGTTCGAACTAATCTCGTCGTGGACAGTATAAAAGAGTAGGGAAAAAATAGAATAAAATATAAAGGAAAGTTCAATGTCTATACCATTCGAGAACGCATTCATCTTAAACGAAGAGAATTGTAGTAAAGAGCTTTTTGTCACCTATTCAATTCTTAGTCATATATGCATATATACACATGTGCTTTAATGAGGCATTCTCGTCGGTGTGACTGGCATCGGCAAAGATTCAGTGTGAAACAAATTGTTTCTTCACCTTGTCATATATATGTATATATATATATGTATACACATATAGATAGAATGTGCCCGACAGACAATATATAAGCAAATGATGGTTGCATAAGATTCAGTCAGGCAAACGATCCGGTATCGTTGACGTTCATTTATACTGGCCTGTCGAGTGTTGAGCTGTCAGAGAGAAAGAATAAATCCGTTTGTATATAAATATACATATAAATAAGCAAGTGTAATGCATATTCTTATTATGAATATATATATGACAAGTGAGAGTATAAAAAAATTCTCTTGAAAAGGTTGTTGAATTCTTTATTGTACACAAAACAAGTGATCCATAGTCGTCCGATCTCTAGACAAACACTTGTACATACATAAAGCGAGAGAAAAAAACTTTTCTTTGGCTGTCCTTCATTGCTGGTATGTGTTCAAAACATCTGTTGCACCACCCGAGAGTAAGATATGTCGTAATTAGAACTGCGCAAACTATAAATCTATAATATGAGATAAACGATGGTAATATTGGCGAAGGCAAGCGAATCTGTGAAAACACATCATTAACGTCATGTATCCGCCCGACGAAGCTCGTTATACTGTCGAGAAATGAATGAACTATTACAATATATATATATATATATATATATATATATATATATATATACGAAGGAAAGCGACAGACACAATTGAGAAAACGACCACAATAATGATTATGTTGCTATCATCACTGTTACTGCTGTGTATGTTTTCACAAGCATTATTCAATTCTCTACTGACCAACAAAAAACATGATGATCACTATTTCTTTCCATCTAAATTCATGTATATACACATGTAACATTTTTTCTTAAATTACAAATAAACGCATCAGCATTCCATTCGATAAAGTTGTGAGCATTCACCTGTATTACATATATGAAAGTGTATTTGAATGCTTTATTTCTTGCATCACACACGGCCATATGCGAGCGAGCTAGCCATTATCATTGTTGAAGATTTCTTTTCCCCTTTCATTCTTTGTCTCTCATTTTACGTAATCGTCTTGAGAGGAGCCGTCATAGAGCGGTCGATACTTTTTGGTGTATGTCTCTTTTTCAAGTGCCAATTGGTGCGGTTTGATGCATTGGGTAATTCTATGAATAATGATGATAATCGTTCATCTCAAGCATAAAATCCATCTGTTGTATGCTCACTCTTTAAACTCTTCAATTGATGATCATAAGTTAGTCATATACGAGAGCAAAAAAAAAGAGGAAAAGGAGTAAAAGTCAACATCAAACACTCGAACACTCATAGAGACTGTCATTTTTAAGTTTCTAAAGGTGTGATTTTTGTTCATATTCATTGAACTGATGATCATGGCATGTCAATCATTGTCTTTGTTTTGTCATTTAACGTCTAGAAATGTATGAGCACACCCACCCACCGACATAGTCCGTCTAACAAAATTGGCTATGGCCTTGACAGAATGTTTAGTGTCGGCTCATATAAATGCTCTCTTTGTCTCTCGTTTTTTTTTTGTTCATATTCGGTCACCGCTTCAATGTGAAGAAAACGAGTGAGAACAAAAAAAGAGAAGAGACAGAAAAAAAGCCACCAAACAAGGAGAAGACCAGAGATGAAAAAGGTAACTTGAAACTAATAACAGTGGCAAGCAATAAAAAAGAAAGAAAGAAATAGAGAGGTAATAAGTTGTCCATTGGGTCTGGTGAGCGGAAAGGCTCATTTTTTCAAGACACCGGTCAGTCATTTATAGTTTATGCGTGTCCCTACTTTCCTCTTTTCTTTTCCGGAAAAAGAAAAAATTGCAAGAGAATAAGATTTTTCCCTCTCGTTTTCTGCTTCTCCTCTACGATGGTACCACAATAAGTCTAAGTGTTAATTCTCTTCTCTCATTCTCTCATTCTCATTGCTCTCTCTCTCTCTCTCTCTCTCTCTCATTCTCTCTCTCTTTCTTCTGTCTATGCGTGTGTGTGTTCAATATGTCGTATATTAATGAGGAAATCCTTTCTCTTCTTCCACCACAGATTGTTCCTGTTCACATACAAATATACACACATACATTGGTACAGTTGATGATGACGACAATATTTACTCA
Organism: Rotaria socialis; assembly: GCA_905331475.1. Taxonomy (NCBI): domain Eukaryota; kingdom Metazoa; phylum Rotifera; class Eurotatoria; order Philodinida; family Philodinidae; genus Rotaria; species Rotaria socialis. The sequence continues at coordinate 198,209 of CAJNYU010001434.1, read as the reverse complement.
TTTAAATTAACCAAGCAAGACAATTAAACACAATAGACAATGTTGCAACTTTTAGTTTTTATCAATTTTTTATTTCTGGTTTCATCCGCACCCAAACAATCTATACATATTATTGAAGATCTCCCAATTGGCACATCAATTTATACATTTATAACAGATGGTTGTAAAACAGAAAACAGTACTGGTACATATCGATTTGTTGATAGTCAAAAGAATTCCAATGATTTTTTTCTTATTGATCCATATACGGGACGTGTTATAACAAAAAAGTTAATTGATCGTGATGATTTTTGTCTTCGTCGTATGTGTTCATGCTCAAAATGTGAGATAACACTTGAAGTGATTTGTGTACATATGGGACAAATATATTTCAATGATTTATCTGTTGTTATCGATGATCGTAATGATCATGCACCAGAATTTCCAAAATCTTCAATAACAATCGATGTTTTAGAAAATGTACCTATCGGATATTTAATTCCGCTTGATGTTGCCATTGATCGTGATTATGGAATAAATTCAATTCAAGGTTATAAACTTATTGAAGAAAATTCAACAAACAAAAGTTCTATCAATAAAATACCGCAAGCATTTCAAATAGAATATTCACAGAAAAATGATTTACTTGCATTACGTCTGATGAAAATACTCGATAGAGAATCATGTGATTCATTAAAATATATTATGCAAGCTTATGATGGTGGACAACCACAGGCGCTTATGAGTAAATTAAATATTCTTATAAATATTCTTGACGTCAATGATATGTCACCAGTATTTGATCAATCCTATATACGTGTTCTACTAAGTGAAGCAACCTCGATTGGTTCACTTGTTGCACGTGTGCATGCACATGATGGCGATACAGGTCTTAATGGTCTTGTTTATTATACAATTGTTTCACTAGATCCGCCATCCAACGGAACATTTACGTTATCAAAAGAGACAGGAGAAATACGTCTTGCGAAAAAACTCGATTATGAAAAAGAAAAAGCTTTCCGCATGAAAGTGAAAGCACAAGACAATGGACCACAACAAGGTTCAATAGCGGCATTTGCTACTATTGATATTGATTTAAAAGATGAAAATGATAATCATCCATTAATAACAACGACATTTAATGATGATCCAACATCAGGTGTAGAAAATCTATTGAATAGAAGTATTATTCGAATTCGTGAAAATACTCCGAATGGAACTTTTCTAGTAAGTAGCTTTGCCATTTCTTTTTTGATATGCGGTTATCTACGTGACGAAATAGAGTTTTGGCTTTTTTCTTCTTCTCCTCCTTACTTTCAACCTTGGTTTGAACTTAATCTGTCACTCCACGACAGAATTCCCCTGAGATATCAATGTAGCTGCGTGTGCTCATGTTTTATCTCCACCCGTAGATGAGTTTGTCTCGTTTTCTATCTATTGTCCCACTCTAATAGATAATCTTAAAAAAAAAGAAAACCTTAATTATACTTAGCTTTTTTGTACTACTATCTATTTTTTCAATAGGGTCACATCTCAATCAGTGATTTAGATCAGGGTGACAATGGCCGAGTGAGTTGGTCGCTTGAGAGTAATGGCACTATAGCTATCAAAGAATTATTGAATAATGAAGCATTTCTTATGTTTACTCAACGTATCTATGATCGGGAAGAACAATCACGTTATGAAATTAATCTCGAAGCACATGATCATGGTATTCCGCCACTTTTAACAACATTAAATTTTACTTTAATTATTCTCGATGAAAATGATAACGCACCGAAATTCGATAAAGAATTTTATTCAATCAATATATCCGAAACAATTCCTATTAATACAAAACTTTTACATTTTCATGCTGTTGACAATGACGAAGAAAATACACTTAACAGTCAAATTGAATATCTATTTGCAAACGAAACAAATCAAACTATATTTTTATTAAATTCAACTACAGGTGATTTATATTTAATCGCGAGATTTGATCGTGAAGAAACTTCTATTTATGAATTTGATGTTATTGCAATGGATCATGGTCAACCACAATCATTATCATCCATCGTTCATTGTACAATTTATTTAATCGATATAAATGATAATTTTCCTATATTTGATTTGCCTGAATATCAATTTGAAATAGCTGAAACATGGCCTAGTCTTGCACCCATCGGGCATGTTTATGCTACTGATGCTGATGAATACTATGGTGAATTGCAATATATGTTAATTAGTAATGAGTCAACAATATTAGATCAATGGCCATTTGGATTGACAGTAAATGGTACATTATATCTTAAGCGAACATCTGTTGGTAAATTCATTTCACTCGTTTTTTTTTCTTGTTTCTATTAAATAAATAATAATCAAATTTTTAGGTATTGATTATGAACATCGCTCGAAATATAAATTTTCTATTATGGCAATTGACAATGGTGGTCTTAATACAACTGTACCTGTAACAATAAATATTCTTAATCGAAATGATTTTTGTCCTGAATTAATCAATAATTCAACAGCATTATTTTTTAATAAAGACCTTTGGTTATATAATGCAAGTCAAAATTTGAATGAATTCTATTTGGATATTTATGATGGTGATAATGATACATGTTTAATTGAATTACTTAATTTCAATGATATATTTCGGATTGAATCAAAAGAACGCAATCGATTTTTATTATCTGCATTTATATTACCTGAACATGAATTTTATATATTACAATTTCGTCTTCATGATTTAGTTAGTATTGATGATCAACCGTGTATTCAAACTATACAATTAGCATTAGCTATTGGTACAAATGAAACCAATCAAACTGTAACATTGGATACAGCACGAGAATATTTAGAAGCTCTACGTTTAACATCAAAGCGTTCACATTCATATTTTGATTTAACATTACTCAATGTTATACTTCTATTTGTTTTGCTTTCTATTGCAATTGTTATTGCATTAGTTGGCATGAAATTAGTGTTTCTTCCTCCATCATCATCATCATCATCATTATCGTCAACATCATCATTATCGTTACGTCATCAACGAATGCGTCAACAAAGGAAATTAAGAAGTAATAGGAATGGTAATGCAACGGGTGGAACACTCTATTGTCTTCAAGGTCCAACAGAAACACAATTACCATTATTAGAAAATGGGCCAGGTGAACATTCATTAACATCATCGTTGATTGATGGAAATATGAAAATGGACCAAGATGAAAATATCAATCATTCAATTGATAATGATGTACATGCCGATGAACAAAAGCAGGTAAATAGAGGGACAAAAAAGATCATAAAGGAAAAAAAGAAATGCTTGTCAATTTAATAAGAACAGATGGTGTCAGAAAAAATGTACGAATTGACGTTAATTCTGTCTCCATATGTTACCCCTTGCTGTGACATTCTTTATTCATTGTTCAACGGCGCGATCACTCGTGCCAGTATCACTATTATAGTTGACGATAGAGAATAACAACAACGGCGACAATATTGTTCGTTGTCATTTTATAATTAAAAATACATTCAAATAATGTCTTCATTGGCGGATAAGAAATGCAAAACGATAACGAAGCGAAGATGATGAGAAAGGGATAAAGACTTAGCAGAAGAATTGCTCTCTTGTCGTCTGTCAAGTGTGAACGAGTATTTGAGTGGAAAGAATGTACTACACAAATTTGATTATCTATTTAATGTCACTAAGCGACAAGCATCTCTCTCTTTTGGCAACTTGAACAATTAGATTTTCATGTAATCGCGACAAATCTACTGAATGCACGTTCATTATTCAATGGAAACAAATGATTTTATTGGTGCCATATTGCCTTGAAAAAGATATATATATTCATATGTGACATGAATCTACTGCTAAGCCGTTTTCGATACGATGTAGGATATATGAGTACGTGCATGATGACGCAAAGTGCGAGAAATTTTTGAATAGTATTCTATTTCTTTTAATCCTGTCTAATTAGCAAACATAACATGACAGATCATAGATACATTGAAAATGTAATTAACAAGAAACATAAAATGACAGTTGAATACACTGCACTTGATATAAATCTTAATAAATGTGCACAGTGAAAAAATATTGTTTTTTTCTTCTAGCATCTTCTAAGTCAATTTAATCAATTTTCGTCTTCAACAGTAAAAAATCCAAATGAATTTAGAACATTTGCATTAAAATCAACGAATAATCCATATGATATTATTGGATATATTCATTCGAATGAACGTAAGTGCTCTTTGTTTTGTTTTTGAATGCTTAATTATAAATTAACGATTGTTTTCTTTAGAGCATTGCTCTTCCTCCTCTTCTTCTTCTTCATCCTACAATCGTGTTCGAGACAGTGGCTATGAAACAATATCAAGTATTGAACAACAACAACAACAACAACAGCACCAACATTGTGCTTCGCCATCAAGTCCATCGAACGTTAGTCTCTCTCCTGATGGTCAAACAATAACTGTAACTTATTTTTCTTCTCCACTTCCATGCCATTCGGATTCATTATCTTCATCATTATCATGTTCGAACACTATCCCACGGACCTTGAAAACATTTTGCCAAATGCCTGTAACAATTGCTTCAGGCAATGAATCATCAACAATGATGAATGCTTGTCTTGCTGAACAGGAAATAATTGAACTCTGATAATTGTCATTTCTCTTCTTCTTTTTCTTGTTGTGCGTCAGTGTTTCTCTTTTCATTCAGTCTTCGAAATGAATGAGTGTATGTATGTATATCTATATAGATATTCATTGATGAATATGACCTTCTCAAAAATGACATACGCTCAATTAAACATCTCATCTTCGATTTAGATATATCCTAAAGAAAGAAAAAAAAAGACCAAATATAATCGTTTATGATTACATAGACAAGTATTTTTTTTTATTAATATTGACCTAATAAGAAGTACTATGTATATATTATATGAAATGAAACACACACACAGAAATATATGTATAGAAAAAGAATCTAGTACATCAAGAAGACGATGAATAGATTATTTATCAAGAGGAAAAAGTTTTATAAATGAAAATAGAAGAGAAATGATAAATAGAAAAAATATATGAAACAGCCAATGGAATCGACATGAAGTATGAGTTAAATATTTACTATTTGAAATAGTACTACTATTGATATTTTTCTGGATACATACATGATTTGATGTATGCATAACAAGTTGATTTATTGTGTTTGTTTTTATACGACGACGATTATGAATTATTGATTGAGATTGATGATTGAATATTTCATCATTCAATACAACACCGGAATCATTGCGTGATTGACGACCATTATTAGAAGATTTTAACGATGGAAGTGAACGAGAACGTGTTACTATGGAATAATAGAGTTAATAGATTTTAAAGATAAATTGATTTTACTTACGATGATAAGTACGAATTTCAGGTTTTGATGGTGGTGGCAAAATTACTGGCGGCTAAATAACTTTGAATTATTAGACATTGAACAATAGCATAGTTTGTCAGTTTTATCTACCTTTTCTTGCTTTTGTTCTATTTGATTTGTCGGTTGTGCTCGTCGACGAGTTCGTTTTTGTGCTGATGATTCTATAATAATTATTTTTGTTTTATAATAAAGAAGTTTCTTGTAAAAATTTCAGAGTAGATTGAACTTCATTACAAGAGAAAAATACAACAATAAATATTAATATGAAGTCTGAAACTTTTAATAAATAATCATCATTGAAATCCTAATTTTTTTAAATGGATTCGAAATATTTATAAACAAACTTTATTTACCTATTAGTTGCCGACGTTCACTGTTTAGTTCTCTGTAGAAACAAGAGAGCGAATCGTTTATATATTCAATTGCATATTTCCTACTTGATTTTATCAATTAGTTTTCGCTGATTTTTTTCTAAAAATGTATTTTTCATTCGCCAGTTACTTGCCATACTTTGTTGTTCGGCAAGTCGTCTCTCATATGAGCGAATCTATTATTAGAAATAAAATTGATTATAAAATTATTTAAAAACAAAATGCAAATAAATACAGTGTCATCATTAGTACGAGTAGTTTGACGTAAACGATTAAGTTCATGTTCATATGCTTCGAGAATAGATACGAGACGATGTTGTTGATTTGATGATTCTTCACTTTCAGATAGTAGACGTTTATCAACAAGACGAAAGAAATCATCTAGTTCAGCTTGGTGGCATTGTTGTTGTTCTATTAATTAATACAAGATAAACTACGAGGTTTCAAAGATTCAGAACTGATAGAATTATTCGTATAGATGAATCAAGTAGCAGTAATGTAGGACAATCGGAATTTCAAAATAAGAAAATTCTCGGTTTTTTTAAGTTGATTTTTACAAACAAATATTGGCGATACCTTTTCTATAAATTTCCTACCTCGACTAGCAATTAGCAACAATTGTAATTTACGAAATCTATTAAAGAAAATAAGTTAGTGCTAGTTTCTTTTTCTTCATTATTCAATGTTACCGAGTATCAAAAACTTGAGTATTATCTAGAACACGTTTTAGTAATATTTTCATGTTTTCTAAACGGTCATGTTCTTGATTAACAACGCAATCATAATTTTCTTGCTCGAGCAAAACTCTATGAAGACATTTTACTTCATTGATCTAGACAAATAAATACTATTCAACAATATATGGCATGTTTAAAATAGAAATTATTTACCAATTGATTAATTAAAGTTAATGACGATGACACTGCTGTTGTTTTAGCTAAGAGTAAATCAAGTTCAATATCTTGTTGCGTACCATCAAGACATTTTGTGATAGTTTCATTCGACATTGTTTCCTTAATTTAGTAATGAATTTTTTCTACGAGTACAATCGATTTGCATGGTAAACGTACTAGCGAATTTATTTCACTGAATAATGATGATTGACCATTTCCCGACTGATTATTCATATTTTCGCAATCAGGAGTATCATCATTATCGTTATCGTAGATTAAACATGGTAGAGATTCATCTAGATTATCGAACGATGTGCTTAATGAAGCAGAAACAATTCGAACCTCCGCTGCCTGAGTACGAACCCTAAGAATAGTAATCAATATTAAATGGGTTTTTATGAATTTTCTTTTCTACAAACGTTCGAAGTTGTTCACGAAGTGATTCCGCATTTTGAACTAAGATATAATTTGCTTTGAGAACTTCTTGTTTTGTTAAAATAAGTTCATCGAAGTCCGCTTTTAAACGATGAATTTGATTTTCATTCTAAAAATAAATTTCGACAACAGTTCTTCATCGAATATAAATTAACCTCTTTTTGATGAATATTAGCTTCTTTTAATTTCACTTCCAGACATTGACGTGTTTCCTAAGAAACAAAATAGTATGAAATGTTTTATTAAACTATTTCCTCTATATACTGTTTCTATTGCTAATGTATTTTCGAGTTCATTGTATGCATCTCGCCATTCTTCTTGTCGTTCACGCGCTTGTTTCATCTAAATAAATACATAATCAACACAGATAGATAGATAGGCTTTTGAGAAAAACAAATTTGCTCTGTATTAATTTCAAAGATAATAAGGATTTGTCTTCTTTCAATGGAGTAGATTAAATACACTTACTTGAACTTCTAAGTCGGCAATCATTTCATTTAATTCAAACTTTTCTTTTTCACGCAGAGTTATTTGACTTCGTAAATCGCGACATTCATTTTCAAGTCTTTGCGTGTAAACATGGAGATCAACATTGGAAGTAGCATGATAAGATGAACGCTCAAGTTCTTCTTCTAGCCTGTAGAAAACAAAAGAAAAAAAATAAGATTTAATTTTGAAAAATATATTCGTTTTACATTCGTTTTTGTTTTAATAGAGCATTATGTTCATGTTGTAATTGTGCCATATCGTCATCTAATTGTCGATAATCATTTTCAAGTAATTCGATTCGTATTAAGTGACGCCGATTAAGTTCACGTAGTTCATTTTCTTGAATGAAACATCTAAATGAAATACAAGTCATTGCTCTAATAAATCTACAAAAATTTTCTTCTCATTGACTTTTCATGATCTTGATCATTTTCATAGACTGTCGGTTGTTTGGTTTCCGTTGTCGATCGACGTCGATTGATAGAAGCAGCTATAGTAGACACTTAAAGACGAAAATTAGACGATTATTTCTAAAAGATTATCACAAACCATAAATACGTGGTGGTGGAATACGACGGATAGCAGCAGCAGCAGCAACTGATGCCATTTCAAGTGCTTTAATGATCGATCAGAAAAAGACTAGGCAAACAATTAACTTTTCAATAAACAGGCAATAACAATGATTCAGATATTTCTTTTAAAGCCAGAAAAACAAAACGAACAAAGTAACTAGACGTGTGTCCGTTGGATCATTTGAAAAACTTAGCGATTTATTAGTTGATTATATTTATGCGACCTCTATCATTAAAACAATTGCGACACGAATATAACAATTCTGTGTATCGGTGTCTTCTACGCCGACTGCCGATGCAAATGTTACTAAAAATAGAAGTCTAGTATTTTGTGTTTGAATTTTATTTTTTTTAACACAAAAAGCTAAAACAAGTGTCTCATCTTTGTATACTACTTGATTGTTGTAATAGTCGTTCGTAAAAATAAAAAATGTCTGAGTTCCATGTGTAACATAACCGACTCGAATCAAACAATGAATACACTCGTTTGTTTAGATTTTTTTTCTTGTATATATTCATATATTCTCGAAAATTCAGCATATTTAGGAAAAAACCGCTATCCTTAATCAGTCTATGCTGGTAGTGGTGCGGTTATTGCATGCCAACCATCGAAATATTCAGACATGGAACGAATAGGACCAATATGTGATGATGATGTACAGATTAATAAGTTACGATCTTTCTCAAATGCGCTTCTACATGATCCATCAGCGAATTCAAATCTAAAATTTTCCGCATATAGCTGTAAATTAGTCATATCAACATTGGCAGCATCTCGAAGAATACCGGTCACAAATATTTCACCAGGACAATCGACTTGTTCAATTTTACTTAATGTTTCCAACATGCGATCAGCACCTTTTGCGGTTACGACATAAAATAAATTCATTGCAAAGCGGAAGTCACCATCTGTTTCGCTCATTACAGAATTTGCAAGTTTTTGAAAGCGATCACGTTGTACAGTATTTTCTGTGAGATACCAACCAATCACAACACTTTTATTAGCAAGCGGTTTCAGTATTGATAAAAATTTGCCAACTAAAACTCTCATATTAATAATAAGACAATCGTCCGCTTTTATATAGAATGGTACGTTAGGTAGGTAATTACGAACCCATAGCATGGCAGAATATTCTTTAAAAGCAGAAAATGTATGCATATCTGGCATAGAAACTTGAATCACATCATCGAAAACAATTTGTTCAGTACGTATACGTTGTATCATAAAATCATCTGTACCAACGAGAAAAAATATCTTAATACGTAGTGTATCATTGAGATATGGCCTATAAAAACCCCACGTACGTCGTATAGAATCACGTATTTCAACATTAGCAGCTTTCGATAGGACAATGATTGGTATGAAATTAGTGTGCAATAAATGAAGAGATAGATAAGGAGAATTAATAAATTCAATATTTGATAGAACACCTGGTCTTTGTTTTGTTACTATCGGCTGTGATGGAGTGTTTGGTGCTTGTGCAATTATTTGTGGTACTGGCTTTTCTTGAGATGGAGATACTTTTGCTAAATGAGATGGTTACATAGTTTAGAAAAGCTTAGTTTTACACTATATTCATTAGAAAGATCTTACCTGGTGGTGTATAATAAAGTGCTATTAAAACTATGAGACCGAGAGCTATGGCTAAAGTATTTTTTAACCGTCGGCGACCGTTGTATCCGTCGAACATGTTGTGACCGTATCTAGTATTCTCAAGTAAATGTGCACACGCACATCTTCCGTTATGCTTGGTTGCACATTTCGTTTTTTTTTTCTTTTACAAATACGACCTTCGTTTTCTTATTTACATGTGTTCATATGATATTAAGATTGAAAAAAAGGAAGAAAGTATCATAATAAATATAGAAGTTTATACGTGCTGTTAAGATGACAGAGCACGATTGAGCTTCGGAAAATAGTAGTCCACATTATGGCTGTTTTCAAATCCATAAGTTTTTTTTTGTGTACTTTTCGTATTGAAACGAAAAAATTGCACATTCACATTTTGCATCCAAGTGCATAATACAGTTTATAACGAGTTTTCGTACTAATTGCTTTGAAGTACTTTTGTTTTCCCTTAAACAGACATATCTAATTTATCTGACAATGGAAGTGTTTGTATTGTAAGTTGACAAGACTAGATATTTTTACACCAAAAGAAAGCTCTCACTGGCAAACTAACAAGTTTAAAATATTAGCTCCCATTAACTTGCATAGAGGGAGATATTCGATTTTCCAGTGAATTTTCTCTACGGGACCGGCTTTCCCAGCAATATCATATTTTCCAATTTGGACCTGAAACTTTGTATGCATGAAGGTCTCAATGAGACTAGCGTATAGAAAAAAATCAGAAGTTTTGGACAAATCCTCTTCGGGATATAGATGTCTCAAGCATACAGCTGCTATAGAAAATCGCCAATATTTTGAGAGATTCATATCTCGAAGAGGATTTGTCCAAAACTTCTGATTTTTTTCTATAAGCTAGTCTTATTGAGACCTTCATGCATACAAAGTTTCAGGTCCAAATTCGAAAATATGATATTGCTGGGAAAGTTCACATGTATGTATAAACACACAAATCAAATATTAAGAAAGATACAAAAAAAACAATCTATGCAAGCTGTTCATGCTCGTATTTAAGATAAATACTAATGGCCCAGTTCACGAAATTCTTCAATAGTCAACATTTTCTTTTTGCACTTAATACATGCTTGATGCATGGATTGTAATTGTAATGAAGATTCTCGATTAGGAGAATTTGGACTTGATGACAATGTGTGACCACTAACAATACTGTTGCGTAATGTTGTTTGATGATCAAAGTCACATTCGGACATTAACATGCGTGACTCATTATAGATCATTAAACGAAAGAGCATGTCAACCATTTGTTCAGTAAGTAAAACTAGGTATCGCTCGGGTACGAATTCTCCAGCTAAATCGATGCTGCTAGTAGGAACATTATTATCATTCATTGAAATATGATCACTAATATTTATTGTCGATAATTCTTCTATTATCTGACGACCATTGTCAATACGTGGTTTTGATTTTCGTTGAAAGAGTGATGAACAATCTATCTGACTTGAACATAAAGTACCCATGTATGCATATTCTATAATGAAGATATGAGCGCCTTCTAACAATCACAACAAAATAAAATACTTTAATTAATAACTACAATATATTTAGGTCACCTGTGTTCTCGAAATAGCTGGTTTTGTTGACTTTTTTCTCTCGTCTTCTATTCTGAAAACAAGAAAATATTTATATTGAGCACAATGATAAATCTCCATGGCTGATCTTTTTACTGACGTATTGTTTTTAGACCCTTCGTAAAGCTATCAGTACATTGATGTGTGTAGGAGTTGATTTCCCTTCGGTGTAATGGGCTATTACTATGAAACATGAGTACTGCTGAACTCTCCGATCGGAAGAAATATTGTTCTACATATTCTAGCTTGCCTAATTATATATTAATCACTAAATAAATACGTCATACTATCGGGAAGAATCATTTATTTAAAAAAATCAAATGTATTCGATTCATGTTAACTGTACTGTCCTCTTATTGATAAATTAAATTAATCAAAATCACGTTTTTTGCTTTATTCTTTTTGATATTGATTTAATTCTTCTTTTTATTTCAGTCTTTAGTGCACGTATAATAGTTACTTTTGATGAAAATTTCAACAACTGAATAAATCATAAAACGCATTTTCTATTCACTAATTTAGAATCAAACATTGGTTTCATTCTATATTTTTTGAACGGGGCGGTATGTATAGTAATATTTATATTATTATACATTATGATAAGTTGTTCAATGCAATGTTTTTTGAGACAGTAACGATTCACCCATGAATAATATGGATAAAGTTGTGAAGGTTGTGCACGACCATCGATCAATGGTATTTCTCGTTCATATTTATGTGAATAATTTTTAGCAAAAAACATTTTGTCAAATGTTTTCCAACGAAGTAATTCAAAAACAGTTAACGGTTCTCGTGGAGCCTAAAAATCACATATAAATAATGTAGTTTTTCGACCTCACGTAAAACTTACAGGCAACCAAATTTGACCAAATGGGCGCCATACAACCGGAAATATATCACTTTTCGAAATAGAGCAATCGTTAATCGAATCGTTATCACTATTTTGTTTCCATATATGAGTAGAATTTTCTTCCAAATAGACAATATGAATATTCGGATATGACCAATGGTAGTCACCAGCTTGTGGTGCCCAAGGAAAAAACAATATTTCATAAGATCCAAATTGATTGGTAATATTTAATATTTTAACAGTATTCTCAAGTTCTTGACGAAGAAGAGTATACATACGTGAACGATCACGCAATAGAATACGTATATCAAGATCATCATCCCATGGTAAAAAATCATGATTTGTATAGCTACCTAAAATTTTTAAGACAATAATAGTTTTGTAAAATTATTTCTTTAGCTTTTGTTTTCTTACCTAATAATGTTCCATCCATTATCATATATGAGATTTGATGTCGACGAAGGAAATGATCAAAAATACGAATTAGTTCTATATATAACTGATGATCACATGGATTAAGTCGACGAGATAAATCCGGTGAAGAACGCCAAGTAGAATAAAGGTAGGGAATCTCTATGCTTTGTTTTCTGAAATATTTATTGAAGTTCGGCGGTTGAAGTTGAACATTACCGAGCCATGATAAACTTGACGGTTTCTCTTTCTTTACATTTTGCTGAACTTTCGAACAGAATTTTTTCATTGTAGGCGTCCAATTTTCTTGTTGTTCAGTGGCATAGGTGTTGTTTAAAGAAAAAAATTTGTATGATAATAGAAAATTTATTAAAATATATCCAAATAAAAATAAAATTATATATTTCAAATTATAATATTCAAATAATTTCATGATAATGTTATGCTGTACCATAAAATTTCACAAATATACTAGATTGGTTTTGTCTTATTAGTCTTTTTCGCCTATTTGTCATGGATGAATGCGCACAAAATATTTACATATCTACATCTACAAATAAAATGTAACAGGACGCATATCAATTTATAAAACTAATGAACTAAAAAGTTTACACGCGGATCATTGTAAACGGTGTCAGAGATCGAATCGCATATAATTATGTTTGTATTAGTATCCTAATAATTTTCGATCATTCATCAATATATCTCCACCCATCGATATTAAAAAGATATGGAATTACACAATTTTAAAAGTAAACCATTGTAGAAAATAAAACACATTTGGTGTATTGTTTAAGTTTTGCAATTTTAGCGCGATAATGTACTCTATATGACTTTTTTTGTCATTATTAATAGAATTTTCTCATTCGTGTGAATAATTACCAAAAACATTCCTAGAGATAATAATTCTTTAAGTAATGTTATAAATCATTTATGAGTGTTTATTTTTTACTCTATCTTGCTACACATGACACGTTACTATTTATCTATTCTCAATTTTCATAGATAATAAACTGACATCAAATGAAATTTGATACTATTTTATTGCATGAAATTTTACAGCGAGAATTCATCTTTGATATCTTTTCCAAATAGAAAAAATTCACCATGTATCTATTGCATCAAAAGAGAAAAATACAAAAATTTGAAAAAAAGATTGTCTCATATTTATTTAAAAACATGGATATTACATATTACCATTAAACAGTTTTGGTCGTGTTTACTACAATACTTTCATGTTGTTTCCATTCCCCTTTGTTACACAGTACGTATTGATAGGAAACATTATTGGCTGTTTGAATTCTACCAAGAAGAAAATCTGCGTAGGTTAATGTTGTTTGTAATTTAAATAAAAGCATTTGTCGAAATATGCCTTGACAAGCACGATAAGCCATTGTGCTTGCATCAAAATCAAGCTGTACAGTAATATTTGATTGTATAGTGCCCAATGGTCTTAAATACATTTGATGACCGAAAAACTTTTCTGTATCAGGACCAATTGGTATAAGTTGATGTTCAACTGATGTAGTTAAATTAATTAAATGAATCGGTATCCAATTATCTGATTTTATATTAGTTTGATGAATAAATGTCAAACGAAAACAGGTTGAATTACGATATGAATCATCCGTAGCATCGATAATAATTGGATTTTTTATTGACAACTGCACAGATCGTGGTAGTATAGTGACAATAACAGTCGTGGCAATAGCTGTACAAAAAATCGCTGTTAATACAATCCATAAAAGTGTATGTCTTCGTTTAAGACGAACATCATCCAGTGGAATCAAAGCAACGAGGCCGGGTGATGTTGTTACTAGACCTGTTCCTTGACATGTTGGACATCGACGATTGGCATTAGTCGAATTATCTACAATTGTATTTAAAAGTGGCTCATCCTCGTCATTCGACGCCATTGCTGTTGTTTCTGTCGTATTTGAGTTGAATGATTGTTATTTTTTCTCCTCTATCATCCGTCTGCCTATGTTTCTTTTTTTTTTCTTTCTCTACGTTTTTTTTCTTGCGTTTCTCCTACTAGACTTTTCTATTCTGTTTGTATTTTGGGTTTTCTTTTCTTTCTTTTTTGTGAGCCAGAGAGCATCCATACAAAACTATTCTTTTTCTCGTCTAGCTTTATTTTATATAGCTTAGCTTATTTATGCTCACACATCTTCTGTTTTCTTATTGGTTTAAAACATTCGTCCTCTGTCGTACTTTCATATGCATAGAATGAAGTAGTTCATAGTGATGCAAAGGCATGAAACTACTTGATGACATGCACAGAAGCAGGATATATAACATTGGTGTTGTTTAACAAAATATTTGATCAAATTTTCTTTGTAAAAAAATTGATAACTCATAATGAATGTAGTATACATATATTTATTTGGCTTTAATTTAAAATAAAAAGTAAGGTCGTTACTATTATATTGTAGTTATATTTGTTTGCTTTGATCATTATAAAAAATCTGTATTAGAATACCGCTCAGCTGTAAACGTATGGAGAAATAGTAAATATAAAGAAATCATGTCAAACATGTGTTTTGCGTTGTTATCGATAAATTATTAAAAGAACTTTGTATATTATATTTGAATAATAGATGAAGTTATTTCTATCTTCAATGAGAATTTAATGGATGAAAAATACTTCTTTCATCGATGAGGTGCTTCTAAGGAGTCGTCATCATCATCCAATATAATTAAAACTAGATAAGTATGGTGTTTACTCTTCATACAGAATGTGAATAGCGCAAAGTGGAATAGTTACTCTCACGAAAGCTCTCAGAAATACGTTTCTTACTAAAATTATAAATGATCGAGCTGTTTTTTATATTATAAAAATAATATTTGTATGAGCTTTCAAGGATGAAATTTAATTTTCTACTATAATTCTCCGAATAAATTGAGCAAATCCTTTATCAGTAAAAAACAGGCAATATGCTATTTGATAGAATCTTAATTTTATTTACACAAAATGGGAATAAAACATTGCATCAATTTACTTTCTCTATCCAGTCCAAAAAAAAATACTTTAATATTGCTATGATTATTATTCATTAATTTTCTGTTGTTTGACTAAACATGCGCGTATAAGACATAATTGTTCAGCTGTAATATTGTTGCTCTGACGAATTATTGTATTGAGCTGAGTAAAAGATGGTAAGCTAGGCATTGAATCAATAACTAAAAATAGATTTTCGAAGTAGTTATAACTCTGAAAGGTTCTTGAGAATAAAATTAAGATAAGCTTACTTTTCCAACTTTGTCCATATCGACCATTTGTTATTGCTTCCAATACGACGAACATATTCTCTGGTTTAAATGTAATTCGTAATTGTTTTCCATCTTAAATTTTTCAGCAAAACAAAAATAGATGAATAAATGAAAACAAAATACTAACCACGTGAGAGATTAAAGTCAGCCAAAGATGAATAGCGTTGCTTAATTAAATCGAAATTATCAATTAAATAGGCTTGATTGCTGTTAATGATCAATGGTGGTGGAATTTCGTTTTCATTATCGGAATTCTTTATTTGTTGCAAAGTCACAAGATTTTCAGTTTGTTTTTCATTATTATTAATTATTGGCCATTTAACTTGAATGGATTTTTCTTCTAAAAGAACAATTAAAAACAATAAACTTGAAATCGTTCTTCAAAGAAAGATCTACTTACTGATTAAATTACTACTACGCACGCGAAGATCCTCATCACGATATCGTGATAGATTAGCTAGAAAATTGATATCGAATAAATAATAACTAACAATGAAAACATAACAACTGACCGGAAAATGTATCTTTCATTGTTGTCAAATATTTATGTTTAACCATATGACTATGTTCACTAAGTGCATGCAATTGATTAAGTATTGATGCATGTTCGTCGTCAATTTGAGCACGAGCTAATTCTGCATTTTCTAATGAAGCAAACAAACGTTTAAGTTCAGCCATTTGTTTTTTGTATGAATCAAAAGACTACGTTTTTTTCTGTCTCTCTTATTCATCGATTCCTAACATCTTCTTTGTTCCCTCGAAATAATTCAACTAACCAATAGATTTATGACATTACGAAAGAAGACGCTAGTGGTCATCGGTGGCTAGTTTTTTTTTTTGAACGTATATCGAGAGAATTCCTCTTCACACAAATCAATGTACTTAAGACTGAAATGAATATCAAGTTTTGTTTTAGATAAATCTTCTCTTCTGAAAGAACTATTCCAATCAGTGACAGAGCATCTAGAATGAAGGCTACCACAGCAACGATCAAAAATTTAATTCAAGCAGAAAAAAATTTCTTTACACGAATGAGTCGTTCTGCCCAGTCTATTTTAAATTTTCGAATTTTTAGTTCATATTTAGAGTAGACTTTCTTCGTTTCATCGAAAAATTAAATCGTAATAAAATAAAAAGGATCATAGCCAATAGCTTAATTAGTTTAAATATCTTTATCGAATTTTTTCTAATGCAAGCAACTGAATATGGATTAGATATGCTAGTAATTTGTGGAGAAAGGAGGTAGGCATGTGCAACTAATACTTTTCTCTAGCAAATTTTCGAGAAAATTTACTTTGAATTGTTGAGTGATATCTTTGATCAATATGATTCAAAACAAAATGTTATCAGAATAAAGTACTCTACTTTTCATGGGGTTCAATTTTTGATGAAACAGAAATATTAGGAAAACCAATTTCGACGAAACGGGACCTAACCATATGTAGTGTTAGATATTTGTTAATTAACTTTCTTTTATCGGATGCCTCGAAAGTGTTTTAGTTATTTTATGTTTATCCAAGTTAAAAGATAGTATACTTTTCATGTTTCATTGTATTGAGTTTAACAGTACATGCCAATATTTCTCGACGTTTGAAATCATTCCAAATACAAACGATTTGATGAAAAGCAATGTATAAATCTTCTCCACAAACTCACGTGAAGCAAATCTACGCTAGTAACATAAATCGTGATCCTCTAGTTTTTCGCTCTCTCTCTCTCGTATAAATGGAATAAAGAAAAGTTTTTCAACAAATATATAGTAATCATTATTATGAAAAAATTCAATCTAGATGTTGATTGTTTATGCTTTCACATTGAGTAGTTATTAAATAAGAACCGAATTATTCTTGGTACGTGCTTTTAAAAAATCTTCTTGAAAATGATGACAAAATTTAACAAAATAGTAGAAATTCATTTTAAATATTCTATCAAATTATTCTACATAGAAAAACGATGCGGAGATATTTTATTATTTAGTTTCTTAGAATAATTCAAGAAGAGATAATCATGTAAACCAAGTATTGATCATTTTGTTATGAACAGATTGAATGTTCGAAATATATTTTGTTTACTGATAGATACGATTATTCAGTCATGTCATACGCGACATTCTTATGATATCGACTATTCTGTTTTAAATCTTGTGCTTCCTATGTGTTCTAGACGACGCATTACAAGCAATCATCGGTTTTACTGGTCGATAGCAAATGGCTTTAAGCAACAGTATTAATAATGTCGCTTCGAATACCTCTTGACAAAAAAACAACCGAAAACATGAATGGCGTGTTTCACAATCAAACTATATGCTAATGGCACATACTTAATCTATTTACAGATCCTGCAACTATTATGAGAAATTACGCAATATCATGATTATTGAAAGGAGTATTTCATGTCTATAAAAAAAAACTCTCCTTCTAAGACAATCATTTTTGAAGGGAATATTTAAAAATTCCCATTGTTAGAAATGAGCAAAAGATTCGATAGTAAACTATGCTTTATTAATTAGACAATTGAAAATTTATCTGATGAGGCTGAACTTCATTCCGATCTTTGTTTAAATTGATTATTCATTGATATAAATTCTATTCTCAGCAATTTTTACATGATTACGTATATGATGTCTGTCTAGTACAGTGTTTTTTCAACATTTCTAGTGCAATTATATAGAATAATTCATGACTCCGCAAAAAAAAGAAAAGAAAGGAAGTATGTGTATTTCTTTTTGCCTGCAGACGTTTTTTGTGCCGACACTAAAAAAATCATGTTGCACTTTGGAATCTGTCGTTCGATGCTGAAATTTTTATTTGATGGAATGTTGACGACGAAGCTCTAAACTGATAAAATAAAGTAAAAATGATTTAACTGTTCGTTTTATATCAACTTTGAAGGTAATTATAGTTCGTATTTGTGCTATCTATATATAGATTGAGCAAATGCACTATTTTAAATACTAACATAAACAGGAGGAAATGATCATGTGAAGAACAGCTACAATATTTGTTTCATTCGTTTAACATAGAAATAAAAATTGTAACAATAAACTCAAAATCTTGCAATTGATTGAAAAGGCAAATTTCATCTTTTACTGTTCTACATCAAAGCGAGGAATTAAACACAGGAAGTGGTTCATATATTGTAACAGCTAGTTAGAAATAGTTGTTATCATTTTGACTCGCTTGATTTATTTATTTGTGGTCAATGTTGTACTGAATATATCGCTTATGACATACTTCCATTTTACTAAATATTGTCCGTCATTCCTCAGTTGTTGTTTCTTTTTGTCTAGTTCAGAACACCAAATCCATCATATCGATTACTAAGAAAATGGATTGACATACATTGATAGCACATTTTAGTACAACTAATCATAGAATAGATAAGACGACTAGTACAACTTTGCTAGTATCATAATAAGTCTATCATTTAGTTCGTATCTTTTTTTTACTGTGAGAATTGATTTTCGTCGAAAAACATTTTATCGCCACTATTTTGCTAAGTTATAAATGATAATAATTAAAGTTTATCTTACGAAAACTATTTACATGTTTGTAAGAGATAAAAAATGGTAGAATCACTATTTGGACGACTGATTCATAGACTTCATAGTTGATATCAACTATGTTTTAATTACCGTTGTCATGCGCTATTTGATGAAACTACTGATATTCAAGATAAACGATATCAAACTTTAGAAAGCCACCAGTAATTTTTGTTTCAATCCTTTTTTTATAAAATTTCTCTTTAACGGTGTCTGTGAATAGATTTGTTATTATAGTAATTATATACTATCTCGTATTCTTCATGATTAAGTTATTTTACTTACTAAACAGGATTTATTTATTTAATTTATGCTGATGCTTCTTACTCGATTGTCTGTCATTTGCTGAGCGTTTCAAGATAAATATATCTTTTTCTTCCTGTATTACCCATACCGTTTTTTTAATGTAAAAAACAGCTCATTTTTTTATTTCACTTTTCTTTGCGATGCGAGAAAGAAAAAAAGAAAAAAAAACTTGTTTAAACGCAGTCGATTTTACTTCAATAAAGATGCGTAGCGAGTCGTTTGTGCATAAGCCAATCCATCGAGACTGCGAAACTTTTTTTTATTTCAGATTATGACTAACAACTTTAATTACTGTGAGAGAAAAAAGAAAAATATAATTTTCGGCCTCTAAGTTCATATGTTATTTTAAGAGTATCTCAGTGCATTATTCTTTTTCTATTTGAAAAATTCTTGAGCATAAAAATGAAAAATCTCTGAAAATAAAAAATTTCGAAGAATTTTAGCAACTAGTCACGCATTCATTTGTTTATGAGAGAATTTTGTAAAATACATCGACTCGAATTCACCATCATTATTTTTTTGGTTTTGACAGAGAAAAGAAAATTTTTTTTTGAAATCACTAAAACGAAACTATTCATAGGCATAGTGCTCGTCAATAGAAATTAAAGTCTAATTGCACAAGTGCATAGAAAATCTTTTTTTTCTCACTTACGTTAGTAAATATTACAGTCGTACTCATACTGAAAAGAAACAAACTAAAGTTGTTGAGACTTGACAAATATACTGAGGATATTTCTTTGAAACTTTTCTTTCTTTTTTAAGTATACGTCCAAGTTGTTTGACAGAACGATGCAACTGTTGCAAAGTATAACGCTTGAATAAGTTGAAATCATGTTTACTGTTACTTTTCAGAATATTATTCTATGGCTTTGTTTTTCTTCTATGTTCTGGCATTTCGTTTTTGTTTTTGTTTTAATCCCATCGATAGTTAAATACATGTCGCAATCTAGAAAATTTATGTAAATAGTTTTTTCTAAGAAAATCTCTGATAAAAAATTAAGATAAATCAAAATTAGATAGAATATAAAACAAAAAAGGAAATGATGAACATTAAATAGTCTTTGTGATCATAGCATCAGATTAGTTTAATATATAAAATAAGTGAAAGTGGTGCAAAGAAAAACAACGTTTTTCTTTCTTACAAATAGTGCACTATGTATGCATTAGAATAGATTATTTTTTCAAAGCAGATACTACGGCTTGGTTTTACCTTGAAATCAATCTATATCGGCTGGCTTATGTATCTGTTCGTATATACGAACACGTTCGGTTTTACCAGTTTTTTTATTCAAGCAGAAAGCAATAAATTATTTATTTCTACTTTTCTTTTTTTTTCTTTCATTCATTCAAACAATATTCGAACATTATGTCTAGCACTTCGACACTTAGGTTAGCTACATTTGTACCGATAAATATGCTTTCATTCACATAACTATATTAACGCTTGTGCGTAATTACTTATGAGTTCGAATTTAATTAGCTGGTATAATAAATTCGCTCACCTACCACTACATTTTATCTTAAAGACTTTCTTTGATTTATTTCTATGAATAATATAATTTGTAGAATAAAGAAATGCTTTCCTATCTATTAACAATATACTTGTTTTATTTTATTTGAAGATAGAAACGTTTCTTTTCTTTTTACATAATAAAGCCATTCATTTTTTTTTCTTTTCAGTCACGAAGAAGAAACTAAGGATACCACGCAACGAACGGCTTTGTTTAATTTTCTTGCAATAAAAAATGTCGCTCATTCAACTGAGACAAAGTCGACTTATGCTTACTTTGATCGTGTTTATTTCAATTAACTTTGGTTATTCTCAAGTAGTCATATCAAATTTTCGTCCATCAAATGTTGAAATAGGTACGAAGTTTTTCACGTGTTTATATTAACCTTGAATTAAATTATTTTGTTTTTGTTTTTGTTTTCAGTACCCAGTGTCGTAGTTATAGATTCGACTAGTAGTACTAATTTCATATGTGTTGATCATGAATCACACCATAAGCCATTGACAGTAAATTTATCAAAAATAATTCCGCCTAGTGAAATGAAAATCACTACTAATCAATTAAATAAAACCGCAATTAATATTCAACTTGAGATGAAAAATTACGTTGGAATTTTCCACTTATTATGCTACAACGATGGTGAAAAGAGTAAAGGCACTCGTGCCGATATTATTGTCAAAGGTAAAAAGAAATAACATTATTTATTTTCATACTGATATCATTTGCGTGAGTAAAGCTATGTAAAATTTCTTTTTTTCTTTTCTTTCTCTTAATAAAATATACATGCCACTATAATACAGCCCAAAAAATGTCCTTTTCAGCTTCACCTGGCGTATTTCAACTGGCCGAACGATGTCGAGTCTATGATAGACAGTATATAAAATGCTTGATTCGAGCACCAACAATAGCACGTGCCATTCAAAATGATTACCCACCTAAATTCGAATTTCATGAAATCAGCCAATCGTAAGTTATGAATAATAAAATAATAAAATAATATTTTTATTCTTCTAGGCCTGATCATACGACTTACATATCAAGAGTTGAATTCTTAAAAAATGAAAGTACAAGCGAACATTTAGTATTTAAATGGAAGCCAACTGTAGATGGAGAATTCCCAGATCGAGTTCAGATGCACATGAAAGCTATGTTACCTCATTTTGATGAGTCGTCTTATTATTTTGATATGACACCGAGTGAGTCACATGCGTAGAAGTAAAAAACACCTATTTTTTATGGGAAATAATACATCATTGATAGATTTAATTGCATCGAGCTATTCACACAAGTGTCGAAATAAATATTTCAATCGTCTTAAATAGTTAATCAGATGCAATAGGTTTCTTATTGAATATAATCAAAATTTATCAATCGATTAGATTGAATGATGATCATTTAAATTAGTGTAACTTTAACACAGAGGCATTTGATGAGAGTAAAATCGATCAGTTCAAGTAAATAAAGTTTTTGTTTATTTTTGAGAAAGAATATTTTAAATTAAGAAAAAAAATACTTTGTTTTTTCTTTGGACAAAGTCGTGAATTAGTACGAGCAAAAGTTATAAATTGTACGGGATCGTAATGACATGTAAAGGACACCAGGCAGTTTTGCCGTAACGGAAATTGAAAATGAACATTTCGAATATTTTCATAAAGACATCGATTTCTAGAGAATTACTGGCATTTTCTTTTTTTTACATCAATTTTTCAAATTATGATACCTATACAAATGATAATATAAGTAATTTGTACATATGCTTTGATTTAGTTTTTCGAATAACGCCAAAATTCACTGTACAATCAGAATCGTCAACTGGAATTCGAATTAACGTTACACCTACGGATCCGCCAGCATTGTGTGAAAAAAGTATTCTGCCAAAACTAAGCATGGCTCTCAATTATGTAAGTCAAATATATATTATAAACAGATAATTTATTTATTATTATTTTCTTCTATCAAGACATGGACATTAATCGATTCAAATCGTAATACAATTCTAGACGATAATCTTTTATCTGATTCGACCTATCGAGTATGTATGAAATGTCGGCAAACTTACAGTGATCCAGATGGTAATCCAGTATGTCAGGAAATCACAACATTGAGTAAACTAAGTGAGATATGAACTAAATTCACTTTGTTGAGTATGATATCCTACTGATTTCATTAAAGGTGTTCTTTCTGATCGATATTATTTAATCTTTATAACCATCATTCTGATCTTAATTTTATTCATTATTTTTGGTCTTGGATTTCAGTGAGTTATACAATAAAGCTTTCTTTTTATTAATTTTTTTTACCTCTAATCCTTTTTTAAACATATAGTTTTTGGCAAAGTCGAAAAAAACCGCAAGATGAACACGTAAGATATTTAGTCTGATTCCAAACATAGATGTTAATAATACTTACTCTAGGTGGTTACTCAACAAATACATACAATGGGACCATTAAATTCGTATGTTCTTGCTTCACCGAACCCAATACCAAATACTCCAAGAAGGAAGAAAGATTCAGAATCATTATTAAACGTAATATTTATATATTTCCACGTTTTCTTTTTGTTTATAATTCTTCTATGCTAGTCTGATGATACCGATTCGGACAATGAAGATCCAGTAATTGGCAATAGTAATGATCAGTATATTCATATTGCATCAATAGAAGATTTTTCAGAAATGTCCTCTCCACCGAAGATTTTATTTCCATGCGAAAATGAATTTATTTTGAGCAAAAACTGTACAATACAAAAGTAGCGATCGATCATGGTCAAACAAAAAGTTCTTTCAGCCTTTCGATAGGAAATTTTTCTTCTCCTTTGAACTATTTCTAATTTTTTTTTGTTATGTCATCAATGTCTAAACGAGATGAAGTTTGAAGAACGAAATAATTCGAATAAGAAAATTGCTAACATCGATGATCTCATCGTTGCACTATCAGTTTAAGTTCATTTGACTTTTGTTAGCTAGCCAAAAGTCTCTAAAAAAATGTGCTTAAGAAATTCATTAAAATTGGTGACATAGCAATCTATTAAGTTCAAAAACAATTTCCTTTGATTGTATTCTAACTGAAAAGATATATCAAATGTATACCTTATATAGAAAAGGTCGACATTGATTCAGATCGTAGTTTTTGCATTGTATTCTATGTTTTAATTCTGGTCATGTGTGTGTAAATACTACCAAATGGTATTGCTTTTTTGTGTGAAACTTTAATTCAACTATGTAGTTTATTTTATTTCTCGCTTTATGTGCTTACTATTATTCTTTATAATTAAAAAGTACGCCTAGTGTGTAAAAAGAATATCATATTCTTCAAATTTGTGATTAACAAAGTCGATTAACGTATCAAATATCATTAAATGCTTTAAATTTAAAAGAAAAAAATATCAATTCATTTTCTAAGATATTCTATGATGAGACTCGTTATTTTTCTTCTTTATTGGACATTTTATAGCTCTGAAATTTTCATCATTAACGCTGAAACTGATCTTTCCTTGCTAACAACAAATCAAATTCAAACATGGCTTAGAGCAGTTTCTCAAATAAACAGTTCAACTCAAGAGCCACATATTAACATTATTCGCGGAGGTGATGAGGTCGACATTCCTTTATACCGATACGGAAATCATGTAATTCCTCAAAATCGTTATTTATTCAAACAAAATATAAACAAGCGTGTTGACTGTTATTTGTATGAGAATGAATTTAATTCATTGACCTCATTCGATTTCTATGATACATGTCATGGAACATTATCGTTAAAACAAGCACGAAGAGAACTAGCAGGTATATATGTATATGCAGGGAACGAAACAAGTCTTGGTTTGGGAATAATTCATGTTGAAACAACAAATTCATTTCAATGGTTTAATGGTACAAACTTTTATTCATTTGATAATCAAACAAATTTAAAACATGGTACACAACTTGTACTTGGCTTTGAAACAATGCTCTATTATAATGCAAATAGTGATTTAACAAGATATAATACAAAAATCAATGATATTATTCAACAAGCAAATATATCTATTGAAAATCATACCAGCAATAATCTTGAAATGTTCATGTCAATGGAAGATCTATCTTGTCAGCGACATCAACGAATTATTCATGAAGATTTACGTTCACTTATTTTTGCTTGTACCATTAAAGTTACATTTAAATGTTCACTTCAAGTCGGTTCGACTTGTTGGATTGAAAATAAGCATATATCAAACATACGTTTAAATATTAATTCGTTTACTTTTATCACCGATCGAAAACTATCTATGCGAATTGACGCTTAGACAAACAATTGACATTTGTCTTTGAATGAATAAAAGATACAAGAATTTTAATTTGTCTAATTTATCCATCTCATTTCTGAAATTGTACAAAACTAAACTAATCAATCAAATCAATAAGTGAACAATTCAGAATTATAGGAAAACCCTGGATGGATGGTTTGATAACAGTACATCCCAGGTCGAACATTCCGGCCGCCGGATCCCGTAGGATACTCCAGGGAATATGCGGGAGAGTCACCATATCCTGCAGGAAAACACGGGAAATCACTGGAACATGGAAGCAGTATTCCGGTCAAAAATACGGCCGGACTTTTCCGGCGAAGTTCCGGTGCTTTCCGGCAGGAATTGATCGGAAATCACCGGAAAAAATCCGGAAAATTTCCAACCGGAATACTGCTTCCACAAAATCAACGGAACTACCCGGAACCGGCCGTTTCCAGGCCGGACTGTTTGACCTGGGCATATTACGCTTTAGAATCGCTAGTAAAATCTTTTATGAATAATATTTTCTGAAGCCGTAGCTAATCAAAATCTAGAAGATACTTTGATGGACACAGTGCAATTGTCAAACAATTATTCTACAGGAAAAACTATGCGATTTAATTTCTTCCATCTGTGGTACTCTGAAATTAGAAAAAAGGAAGTGATTAAAGATTAATTTAGGGTAATTCTGCTTGGAAAATCCTATCTATTTCACTTAGAAATATGTTTCTTTGAGATATTGACTGCTAATTGTGAAAATATACATAAATATGTCGTCATCACT
Source organism: Rotaria socialis (assembly GCA_905331475.1). NCBI lineage: Eukaryota > Metazoa > Rotifera > Eurotatoria > Philodinida > Philodinidae > Rotaria > Rotaria socialis. Next base: position 171,895 of record CAJNYU010001434.1, on the reverse strand, counting down.
ATATAGTAATTACATGTTTAACTTATTGACAATCAGTTTTCCGATATTCAATTACTTTCTTACATATAGCTGCCATCATGATCTCTTAATGAATATTAGCAAAGAACGAATTTTTTTCAATAAAATACAATATTGCTTTCCGCATTCGAGAGTTGTTTTCAACTGTATCAAATGATTCAATTATTATCGAACTAATTATTAGTGCTCTAATTTTATAATTAAACGATTTGAAAGAGCAAAATTATCTAGAAACGTCGATAAGTTCTACAGCTAAGTGAAATACGGTATTCATATTCTAACTACTACTTTACATTTCTTAAAGATAGCGCATCAAACTAGATTATATCATTCGATTCAAACCAACAATTGAAACAAACAAGTCAGAAGGATACCAGAGACATCTATCCCCTATCAACCAGTTGGTAGGTAAGTACAACTGTATTAGCCTTCATGGATGAGTCATTATATAATGTTCTATTATGTGGCACTTGCATATTTACCTCTTCTATTTATTTTTATTACAGGTGGAGCGTATCGAGTTATAACTTAGAGTATTGAAAACAATATGTCTTGGATACTGAAACAAGCAGAAGATATTCTTAATCGTGTCGATCAACAAACAAATGCAGCTATAAACCAACATACTTTAAAATCCACATCACACGACGAATCTACATCTGATACATCGTCGTTAAATTCATCAAATAGGTCAAGCATTAGTTTTGACTCAACAAATCGATCAACAAAAGCGTCTCGTCTCAATAAAAAAAAGGACGATTCTGATCTGTTCGATTATCTTAATACTTCGACATCCGTCAATGATAAACCTAATCATAGTATACCTTCTAATAATTCACTTAGTGATTCAACACGTACGGCTAGTTCACCCAATATGTTTCTCGATAATTCATTAACGACTACTGAACGATCATCATCAAAATCAGCCTCCGTTACACCGCGATCAACAACGCCTGCTGTACAATTGCATGATGATGATGAAGGTCTTGTTTTAGTAAGATAAATGTAGAAGAAAAAAACAGAATTTCTCATATGAATTCATTCCTTTTTTTCTTTTGTAAATATGTAGAATGCTCAGTCTAAACAAGAAACATCAGATAATGACAATAAATTCGACATTGTCTCAAATCAATCTTCAAATCTTAAAGATGAAATCGTTGCTTCACTTCATACTGAAATCGAAACATTAATGCACGATAAACGTCAGCATGAAAACGAATTGCAGAAATATAAACGTCAACTTATTCAATATCAAAATCAAATAGCTGAATCAGATTCATTATTACGTGACTTACGTTCACGTGAAAGTGATTCAGCTGAAGCTTTATCTGCAAAAGATTCTCAAATAGCATTACTTCGTGTTCGTTTAGCTGAATCTGATAATTTAGTCAAAGTCAAAAATTCACAATGTGAACAACTACAAAATCAATGTGCACGAATATTACAAGATCACACAGATTCAGCTGGTGTACAATCTCAAGCTTTTGATTCTGTACAATTAAATGTATCACAATTAGAACATGAATTACAACAGCGTATAAATGAAAATGAACGTTTAGTTGACGAGAAGAATTCGCTTGAGAAACGTTCAAATGATGAACGACAACAATTACTTGAACAATTAAAATTAGCGGAAAAACGTTTACATGATGAACGCTTACAAATTCATGAACACCAACAACAAACAAAACATTCCAAAAATTTAATACATCAAATGGAACAAGACATGAACGAATATAAAGCTAAAGCACAAAGAATTTTACAAACTAAAGACAAATTAATCATCAAACTTAAAGAAATGGTGCAGCATAAAAATAATTCATCGATCAGTGGTGATCAACATGGTATGTTAGAAAGCATTTTTGTAGAGCGTGTCTTTCAATAGAGAAGGTTGTTTCTAAAGAAAATCAACACGTCAAAGTATTGCCATTTGAGAGACAATGAAGAAACTAGTTTTCTAAAGAATGATATAAAGTATAAGAGATAGTCACAAATGATTTTTGGTCACTTCCTAACCAAAACAAAAGCAGACTTTCAATATTGTCTATTAATGAGATGATTTTAGATTCTTGATGTAAGTTACTGTTACGAGCAAAAAACTATATTCAGTCAATGCTATCGATTCCTACTGTCACTATTGATTGATATTTCTCAATTTTGTAGTTTAATAGAAAAATTAATTAGGTATATCCAATTAAGAAATAAAAATACTCCACAGTTCACTTCTACGTCAGCTTTAATCGAAACTTCTTTTTTTTAAACGAGATCAAGTATCGCATTTTCACCCTCATTTGTTCTTATCTGACATTTTTAACATTAGACACTGCCATCTTATAGCTAAATAAGTCGAAACGTTTTATTTTCTATCTAACGAATTCTACGCCAATCAATTTCAAATACGTGATAGATTACTCCTCCTCTGTTACTTGTGTGTAAAGTTTAACATAGTAATGTGCTTCTGGATTCCTATTTCGAACGGTCTAATCGGCTTTTTTTTACTTCACAACGACGTAGAAATGTGAGTTTTTTAAAAGAATGATTATAATATACATGACGCAAGAATTTTGAAGAAGCAATTTGAACTAAAGAGAAAAGCAAATATGTAATAAAAACCTATTCGATTGTCTTTCATCGATATTCTTTGCATCGATCTTATTAAGCATAAATTTTGTTATGATAATTCGAATTGAATATTAAACTCATAAAAAGAAAACATCTTCAGTGTCTTTTGTTTTTCTTGTGTCTAGAAATTGAATTGTTAAGCATAAACGATGATCCTTCACTGCACGATGTTAGTCTTGTTGGAAATGCACCTCTACCATCGTCAACATCTTCGAATTGGGGATCTGTTCAATACGAAGAGATCAAAGTTGAAAATGAATTATTTAAACAAGAATTACAAGCACGTGAATTAACTATTCATATGTTACGTAGCGAACTTCAAGAATCTGAACTACTTGTGCAACGTGCTGAAGAACAACTGCATGAACAAACAAATCAATTAAACGAACAATTGAGAGATGAACATTCGCGTTTAACATTAGCTGAACAAGATTATCGTAAATTAAAACAAGAATTAACTTATATGCACGAGGAATCCCATAAACAAAAACAAGCGCACTTAGCGCAACTAAATGAACGTGAACGAGAATCAGAACGACTTCGTTTACAATTAACAGCAAAAACTATAAGTCATGTTAATGATGATGAATTAGAAAAACGTTTACAAGCATTAACTGAATCTTTAATACATAAACAAACAATTATTGAATCGTTACAAACCGATAAAAGTTCATTGACAATGCAATTAGAACGTTTAGAAAAACGTTTAGATGACTATGAAAAAATTTCTCCGCTAACAACAAATAATTCTCTACAACAAACACCAAAACGCTTTCAAGCAGCATCATCAACAGCGACATCAATTGATTTAGATAGTAATGGAGTGTATGATAATGAACATGAAGATAATCTTCGCTATCGTATACCATTACTACGTGAAACACCATACGATCCTGATATAGCAAAAAAAGTTAAACGAGCAGCTAATGAACTTGATAAACTTGGTATTCGTTTAGGTGTTTTTCTAAAGCGTTATCCGGCTGTTCGTCTTGGAGTGATATTTTATGCTATACTTCTTCATTTATGGACATTAATTGTTCTTTTCACATATACACCAGAAGTCCATGGACATTTAAATCCACTAGGTGTGTCGAGAAAGCCTTAAGACAGTGATATTATATTCATATTTGATTTCCTTTTTTTCTATACATGTAGATAATTTCATTTTTTTCCGGGAACAATAAGGATAAAAATAATACTTACAGATTTAGAATTTTCGAAGGAGATAAATTCTAGTTTTTGAAATCAAATATGCTTTTGCTAACAATCAAAGGCATTCATTGTAATTTGCGCGCTCTGTTAAGTAGTCTGCTCTCAAAAGAACAGCATGTCAAGCAACGTCTGTATTCAGGATGTGGGTATCAGTGTTTGTATGCATGAAACAACAGCAAGCGAACAGACTATAGTCATACGTACACTGATAAAACCCGTCTATGAATTCAAGGTTTTTCATGCTTAAAATTTAATTGTTCGGATTTCTATGTCTTCATTTTAGAGTAGTTGTTATGCAGAAAAGAAACGCTAGCAAAGTGATTGCAAGAAAAAGTAACGTGGAATGACAACTCTCATTGCAGCGTGATAACAGTTAAACTATGTACTCAGAATATTTTGAACGTAAGATATTTTTATATTTGCTCGAAATAGTGAAAATAATGTTTTATATCTTTACAAGTTCATCAATTGATCTGGTTATATCTGTGCCTTAGAATTTCTTTTAAACTATGGTATGCATATCGACAAAGGCGATAGAGCATTTCAAATACGTCCATAATTGATAAGAAACTTATTCCAATCCACAATTCCGAATGATCACCGACAGTGAAAAGGACATTAACTGGACCCACTGACGCTTCTTGCGTATAGTTCTCTACTTGAGTGGATTCAAATACAACGTTGAGTGCAACATAGTTATTTTGAATTTCAGATAACCAATTCGTTGACCAGTCTGCTGATAGGGGTACAGACATGGATTCAAGGTATGCTTTCGTTGAAGATGCATATCTCGTTGATGGTGCAACTGCAGATGATGTTGTAAGAGAAGAGCACAGGTAGCCGTGAAACACTCTGGACGACAAAGTGAACAATATTGATGAAGTTTTTGTAATCCTAAGAGTAGTATTGGAATAACAAGAGCTAATTGTTTTGCAAGGAGATGCTTCGATGATGATTTTCGTTTCGGATAACAAAATTGATCGAGCTGGTCATTCATAAGAACTGACACGTCCACATTCTTGATAACTACAAGACAAAATAATTGATAGGAATTCTAGTAACAAAGCATGATCGTTTTTGATCGAAAAAAGGCTTCTACGAATTCAAACATATAAGCAAATATTTCTTCATTGAATACACTTCGACCAGCTGGCACGATTCTATTGTAGCTCAAATCGATATGAGATATGACTGAAAAGAATCCACTCATAAACAGAAAAGCTATCACAAGAAATATCAGAATCATTTCATGTTCTCTTTACAGGTCTTGAATATATGTTTAATCTTTACGGCTTATATATGATACATCACAAACTTTAACGGATGAGGAATTTTCATTGGGCATAATTTTTACCCCTCTTTTTCTTTACAACTTGATCATCTCAGTCAGTTACTAACTTGAAGAGAAAATAACTTCGGATAAATTTTCGGATTCGCTCATACCGGATCATGAGTACATTCAAAGACGAGTAATTCTCTGTATACTAATCATGGGCGTTACATAATTCCAACATAATACTAAACTTACATGTATGTCTGTGTGCAAAGCGTGTAACAAGTACTTTGTGAATAAGCATACTCAGCACCTTCATACTGATCGAACATTGTTTGCATGGCAGGTGGTATACCAGTTGTACACTCCGTATATGGCGTTGATAAGAACTGATATTACTTTTTCTTATATCTTAGTTTATGTTTTCGTCCATGTGCAAGAAGAATGCCTGATATATCAATGAGATGTAATTGTGTATTATCATGAATCATAACGACCATACCTGCTGATACATCTACTTATAAGAAAACAGATAAAGGTATTGAATGAGATCTATGAGTAAAACAAACCCTCGTTAATGTGTGGAGAATATAAATGACTTTGTGCATAAAGGCATAGGATGAGCTTTCACGATCCTTCATTATCATTAGTATAGCGAAGACTAGTTCCATTTATTAATTTTTTGCATTAAACGTATAGCATTGACCGTAGTTAGATGACAAAAACGAAATAAAATCATTGTCAGTACATGCTTGATCGTTGTAAAAATATTCTATTAGCATTGTATCAAGAGAGAGAAAATATTCAGCAACAGATTGATCAGTATTAAGTCGATATTGTAAATAATCACGAAGTAAAGTAGCTTGTTCTCGAGTAAGTGTTTCTGTATCCTTTGTATTGGTTGCGTTGATTGAATTTAAATAGTTAAGAAAAGGTCCTGCTAAGCGATCAAAACGAGCTGGTGAATAATTACAAAATGCAACTGCAGGAAATACTTGTGATCGTTCGACGAAAATTGATACAGATGTTAGTGTTGGATATTGAAAAAAGTTTTGAATCGATCGTGTAACAAAATGATCATAACACCAGTAAAGATGAGAAATGAAATAGTCCAAAAGATGCAGTTATGTTTACTTTGACTACGTGCAATTCCTGGTAGACCATCAGTGGAGGTATAGACAGCGAATTCTCTAATGATGGAGCGTCGTTGTGGTCTCGGAGATGCTGTTGTCCATGCTTCTTTTGTCATAGATTGAGTTGGAACTACACGGTTGTTATTTGTATTTGTCATTGTTTAGGTTTCATAATTTCGTGAACTCAAAACTAGAGCTTCTATTGTGTTGCGCATTCCAAGAGTAGATGTTGACTTGGTTTCAACAGCAAGTTAAGATCATACTGTGGTGGTGAGCGTGATAAAATTTTGCTTATTGAAGTAGAAAAAACAATTTTGTGTAATTTGAAACTTTTCTGTAGAAAAAACTTTGGAAAACGATGAAAAGGAATAACAAATTGTCACAGCTCTTTCTTTTTTTAGAAATGGATGGAAGCTTACTGAATTTTTTTAGGACTAGATTTCAGTGAATCTCGTTTCAATATTACTTTCATTTCCGATGGAACATTTTCTAACAGCCATTTTTGAACTAGTTTCATTAATTTTCTGATTAGTTCAAGCATTGATGAATGTCGGAAGTAGTTGTCAGTTTGACATCAAGATGAAACAGTGAAACATTTTGTTATTAGAGGTGAAAAAATAATTATACAGGTGACATGAAGAACAGACTTTCTCGCTAATTCTATGCACAAATGTGAGTGTCATTAATTTCTTCTCCGAGAGAAACATTCTCTAACAATAATGGTCTTATTTCATATTAAAGTATTGCATATTAAAATTCAGAAATTGTGGTTCGACTGAAAGAAAGAGAAGATTTTTGTTCATTTCTGGGATTTTATCGAAGAGTTTGATTCATTTTTTTTCAAAAGAAAACATTCCCAATATTGTGGATAGAGTGCTTTGAGCTATTTAGTTGCAGAGAACGTTTTATTTATTAGAAAAGCTCAAAATTATATCACGTTTATCACAGTTTCGTAGCTCTCATTGATCGAATTGCTCATTGAAGATAATGAGTGTTTACGGCAGCTTTCACTTGTAATATTATTTGATTACTATTTAAGTACTGGGTAATTTTAAATAAAAGTTAAGTGAAAAATAAAATCATCGCTAACCAATTTATTGAAAGCAATTCTCAGTAAAAATAGTTTGATTTTCTATTCGTGCATTAACGAATATTGTGAAATGAAGTGATATGAATATCTTGGTGAAAAATTGAATTGTGCAGTTATTATATGTATAGAACTGTTGTTGTTTTTCATGGTCGCCTTTGTTCTCTGTTTTTACATAAAGGTAATTATATCGTTTGCTGACGGAGGCGATTTTCAAAACTTCAACCAAATAACCATGGCCATAATATGTTTGCAAATGTCTTCTTTGAAGAAGCTTGGAAAATTATTAATTCAAAATAAATTTTCAGTGGTATACAGATAAACCGAAATGAGGGAAGTAAGAACTTCACTAGAAAGTGCCAAACAGAAAAGAATTCAGAAGACGCAGCAAGTGAAAAATAGAAACAACTTCACTAGAACATCTTGCAAGAAAACTTGCACGTATTCACTGTTTTCGTTCCAAATTACTCTGTAAGAATAATTTTACCATGACGATGTTTTTCGTCTAATTTCCATGCATTAACCTAACAAAAAAGTTTTTTTTTGATGATTACATGTCAACTTTAGTGAACATTTATTTTTGCTGAAAAAATTTTACTTAACTGAGCAAACAATTTGTATATACTATTGGGGAGTAAATTGATATCACATCTAAGATTCTTTTTTTACCTTTTCCTTTTATTTTTCTAGTACCTATGACATATCATCCGGCCAATCACAAGCCGTGGAGTGTTCAACAATAACCTTTAGCTCTGATTATTTTGCGTTAATTATCTTCACCTTCGATCTATACTCAAAATAATCTGATTTCGGGCTGTCAGTGCTTGAATAAGTATAATGCTAATGAAAGCAAGGAAATCTTCTTTTTTATTGTTTTTTGGATAATGCATTAAATTTATAGTGCAGCGAAACATATTCTTCGATCTTCACACTGATATGAAACTTACGCTAGAGATAGACTCGGCTCCGGTACAGATTGCAAACTGGCTAATCTTTCTGTAGGCGGTTTAGCTTGCTTATTTTCCTTATTTTATTGTAGCTATATAATTATTCAAAATTACTATTGATTGTAATCTTATAAAGTCGTTTATATATGGATTGTTCCTATTAACAACGAATAATGGACAGGTTGCATCTCCGGTTTTCACTATTTATTCATTGCATTTCGAAAATATTATTTGTTAAAATCTCATAGAAATAGTAAAAATAAAGCTGTACGTAGTTAGACAGCTTATCAATTGTTATTGTTAAATCTGTTCCTTGGAATTTGTTGCATACTATGGAATTCATATCGACAAAGACGATAGAGCATTTCAATAAATTCCATGATCGATAAGAAACTTATTCCAATCCACAATCCTGTATGACCACCGACACTTGAAAGAACACTGACTGCAGTCACTGAGGCTTCTTCCGTGTAGTTCTCTACTTGATTAGATTCACATACAACTTCGAGTGAAACATAATTATTCTGTATTTCAGATAACCAATTTGTGGACCAATTCGCTGGTAATGGTATAGGCAAAGATTCGATATGTGCTTTCGTAGCAAATATAAATGGCATCGACGGCGCTGCTATTGAGGATTTCATTAGAGCAAAGGTAACTGTTGAACACTCTTGGTGGCAATGTGAACAATATTGATCCCATATTGATGATATTTTTGTGATTTTAAGACCGGCAACGGTATAACATACATCAGTTAAGTTACAAAGCGGTGCTTCAGCTATTTTATTTGTTCCAGGCAAAACAATTGATCGAGCTGACCATTCATAAGGACTGACACATCCGCATTGTTCATAACTATTAGAAAAAATAGTTGAGTATATTATACGGAATAACCATTGGTGATAAAGAAGGTTATTTCTTGATGGAGAAAAATCTGTACTAGGTCAATTTTTTTTATCCAATATTATGTCCTAAAATAGCGTTGAGTGGTCAGGAAAAAATCAGTTCAAATTAGAATGAAACGCTGCATGAATTAAATAACTCTCTTTCTCTCTCTCTCTCTCTCTCTCTCTCTTTTCATGAAGTTGACTATTACGAAATATCTAATGCAGATTATTGTACGCTGTATGCTTTGTTCACTCACAAGAACATCATTTCAGCTTTCAATTCCTTTTATTATTCTTCCTTGAATAGAATTTAATCAGGTGTATGAGAAACGTCCCATGATATCTATTGTAACCGTGCTGACAGCTCTTGAATATAAATCTTCTTATGTCTTCGAATAACAGAACCAAAACTACCAGTAGCATAATTTTCATCTCGTGCTCTTGTTATTGTTTTTTTCTCAATACGAATCCATCATCTGGATAAGTTACTGACTGAAAATGAAACCCATTGCTACTAAATCTTTTACCAGTAAGCACATGTCGGATCTTAATAAAAGTAAACTTACATGTATGCCTGTGTACAAAGTGTATAACAAACACCTTGTGAATATGCATAATCAGCGCCTTCGTATTGATCGAACATTGCTCGCATCGGGCGTGGTATATTAGTTGTACAATATGTATATGGTGATGGTAGAAACGTATATTGCTTTTTCTTATATCCTAGTTTATGTTTTCGCCCAGGCGTAAGTAGAATACCTGCTACATTGATGAGAGGTAATTGTGTATTGTCATGGATCATAGTCACCATACCTGCTGATACATCTACTTATAAGAAAACAGATAAAGGTATTGAATGAGATCTATGAGTAAAACAAACCCTCGTTAATGTGTGGAGAATATAAATGACTTTGTGCATAAAGGCGTAGGATGAGCTTTCCCGATCCCCCATTATCATTAGTATAGCGAAGACTAGTTCCATTTGTTGATTTTGATTTTGCATTGAATGTATAGCATTTACCGTATGCAGACGAAATAAAACTTATGAAATCATCATGTGTACATGTTTTTGTATTATAGACACATTCTATTAGCATTATATCAAGAGAGAAAAAGTACTCGGAAATAGATTGACCTGTATTGACTAGATGTTGAAAATAACTACTGAGTAGAAAATATTGTTCTCGAGTAAATGTTTCTGTATCCTTTGTATTGGTTGCGTTGATTGAATTTAAATAGTTAAGAAAAGGTCCTGCTAAGCGATCAAAACGAGCTGGTGAATAATTACAAAATGTAACTGCAGGAAATACTTGTGATCGTTCGACGAAAATTGATACAGATGTTTGTGTTGGATATTGAAAATAATTTTGAATCGACCGAGTAACAAAATAGATCATAACGCCAGTAAAGATGAGAAATGAAATAGTCCAAAAGATGCAGTTATGTTTACTTTGACTACGTGCAATTCCTGGTAATCCATGAGTGGAGGTATTGAGGGCAAAGTCTCTAATGATGGCGAGACGTCGAGGTTTTGTTAAATCTAGTCTAGCTTCTTGTTTAGTAGGTAAGACAGTTGGGACTACACGGCTGTTACCTGTATTTTGCATGATTAGATTTTGATAATTTCTTCTAGTTATCACTGCAGTTTATATGTTATTGTGAATTTCAAGCGTAATTTTTGTCATTATTTTAATGGTAAGCGTACCCAATACTGTCGTGTTCAGCATGATGTAATCAAATTTTACTTCGATTCTATATGTGCTGTGTTAATACTCCTGAGGCAAAAAATATGTTGTAACAGGGGGTACTAGAAATAGTAAATTGATACATCCGTGTTTTCTACAGGAAATACGAGGAAAGTCACGCCCTATTGTAGAATTTGTTTTTGTCACTCGCATTTTAATATTGCATTCGGCTCCAATTGAATAGGTTTCAAGTAACAACCTGTTGACTACTATTATTATTTTCTGTTTATTTCTTGTATAAATCAAATTCAGAAGTAAACTGTCAGTTTGATACCAAGAAGAACATCATGGGTATTTCTCATTAGAACTAAAATATTGAGTGAATCGATGAAATGAGTTAATCTTTTTCTGCCTAATTTGATTCACAATTCCGAAAATGGCATTTACGTCATTGTCGTAAAGGTTTTCGATCACAATGGTCATATTTCAAGCGGGGAGCTATCATCAGTTTATAGGTTAGAATATGTTGACTACAGTATATAGAAGAAACAGTTTCTGCTGGTCATCTCATCCACACATCGAAGAGATACATATCCACTAATTTCAACAAAAGACATTCACTCATGTTGATGAAGCGCTTTCAGTTTTTTTATTTTTTATTAAAACGTTTGTCGTAGCATGTGTGAATCACATAGTTTGTGGCTTTCATCGTGAGCAATGTGTCTTTTCATTGTTTGAATCGCTGATAGGGCAGCATGAATCTTGAAACGATTCCATCTATATCTGATAATTAGATTCAATTTTCATTGTTAAACAAAACAATGTGATTAGATAGAACGTATTTTTGTATATTCAAAGCTAGTCGATAATTAGTTCAACTATTTGTGGAACTGAAGATTTGTGAAACAAGGATTTAGATTTTCGATCCGAATCAAGATGTTTTTGGGCATCTTATGCAGTCTTAAACTCGCGTATCTAATATTTTAGAGATTTGTGCCAACCGAGAAGGTATAATTTTCATGTTCATTGATACCATATCTGAGATTGTTCTCTGCAAACTTTTTGTTTTTGGATCAGCTTAGTTATAGACTCGCAGTCGTTTTTAATCGTCAAGCGTGATTTCACTATTAAGATGATAAAGCACGTGGTTCATCTCAATCCATGGAGGATCTTTATGCATATACTCATGCCGAGTGTGATTGTCTGTAATGGTGTTCACTTAATAGCATCGAACTTACCAATTACATCTATGCCTGCATCAACGCACTCTCGTACCTTTTATAAGTTTATGATATTTGTGAATAATATTTTAGTGTTCAAATTTATGCATGTTGTTCTTAGAAAACCCCTCGTGTGCAAAATAACTATATATATATTGATATCATATGAATATTGCTAGCAAACAATAGAGATCTACGTTCAAATCAACTGATACAATTTATTGAATCAATAAAAATGTTAAGTGTATTAGATAAAAGATGAAATTGACTGTAAAACACATACAAGTAGATATGCTATTTAAATGGAATCAGTACGTTATGCACTGTTCCTATTTGTATCATCTTGTTGAATATTGGCTTCTCTTGTTTTCTTGACAGTTTTTTTCTTAGTAGTGGTAGTAGTAGTTTGTTTTGTTGTTAAAACAGTTTTTTCTGTAGTTTTTGTTGTAGAAATTATCTGTTTCGTAGGAGTAGACATTGCCGTTGATATTTTTGTAGAAATGTTTTTCTGAATTGTAGTAGTAGTTTTTGCCGTTGCGCTTGTCTTTGGCGATTGCATAGTTGTTTTAAATAGTTTTGTTGTCAAAAATATTTTACTAGACGTACTCACAATTTTCGATGTACGAATAGGTGAAATTGTAGAATTCGATTGAGGCTTAGTAATTTTTACAGTGGAATTCATTGTTTGCGTAGTTGAAGTTGTGGTTAGTTTCTTATAAAGTGATCCGTTCGTACAGTCTGATAGAATGCAACGACGCGTTGACAGTGGCCGTTCATATTGATTACATATGGATGTACTACACCAGACTTGTCGCGTTAATGTTGCATTATCACATGGCCCAGTACACTTTAGAATAGATAAATAAGTAGTCAGTTTGACAAAATAATACAGAGAATGGAATTTGTTAGGTCAATATTCGAATAGTCGTATGAAACAATAGAATCATTATTTTGTCGTTTTAAAAGATAATATTCAATTTTGAATAAGTGATGATTACTTTAATTATCTTTCAAAATCATTTTGTAGACGAAAAAGAGATTTTAGTTTTCCATGGATCGAAATCTTTTGAACATGTTAAATGATTATCTAATGATAATTAGATTCCTACTTAAACACTTCGATTCCGTCTTGTACATAGGTACGTTGGCTGCCTACTGATACTCTCATTTATTTTACAAATAACAACTTTCAAGATTAAATTTTGTTGTGTTGTTGCTACATGCCGCTTTGCTCATAACTATAGAAATTCATATAATATCTACTAGTTCAGAATTTTGATAATCTCCGGGCAATCAAAAATTAACTTCCTACATTTTTTTACTTCTGTATTATTCTATCACTTGAGTTGTTTCGCAATTTTGTTTTTGATTCATTTATTCATATATCATCGGTACTGTTTCGTATGTTAAGATGAGTACATGACTTACGCTTATAATGATATTCTGGCTTCATAAACTTTGAAATTTCGCCAAAAGTTTCTATGATGTATTTATTGAAATGGCTCTATTATAGATATAATGTATTTGACTTTCATTTGTTTTCTTTCAGTTCGAAGAGCGTTGGCGCTACGCTAAACGAATACCGGAAAGCTTTATGAAATATGTACTTTCACATTTATTTATATTTCTTTTACAATCGTAATTAAAATTTCAAGTGTTTCATTCCTTGAATCTGTAGAATAGCATGTGAATAATGAGAATAGCAACTGCATTATTTAATAGAATGTCTCGTTTCTAATTGTTTACTCCCGAATGACTATTTTTGATTTAAAATACCTGGGTGTACAAATTTTTTTTATCCATGAAAGAAGCTATCGGTATGGTGGCAAATCAGCAAAAAACGTTTAAGCGAAAAATTTTGAGCGAAAATTTTTGAGCGAATAAAATAGCGAAAATATCCTTTGGCGAAAACATATTTTGAGCGAATTGTGAAGGGTAAAACAGAGAAGTTTAAAATAGAGTAATCTTCAGTTTAACTTGACATTCGCTGCACAGCTATTTGATTGACAAACCCAGTACTTAACATTTTTTTGTGAACTGTTTTAGTCGATAAACATATCCTGAATAAATAAGCATTCGTTTCCCTCGATTTGAAGTGGTAAAAGAGAGTATTCTCGAGTCAAGCATCACTGGTGAGTGAAATGAACTAAATGAATGAACTATGTAACCAGAGACGGCGCGAAGTAATAAAAGTATAGGGGGGTTACTTGAAAACGGGAGGTTTTTTTTCAAAAACGGGAGGTTTTTTTCAAAAACGGGAGGTTTTTTTTCAAAAACGAGAGGTTTTTTCAAAAATTGAAACAAAAATTTCCAAAGTTGGAGGGGGAAACCCCCCCCAACCCCCCCCGTTCGCGCCGTCCCTGTATGTAACATCAATTACGGACGATTATATATATCGAATAAAAAAGAATATAATAGATTAACACGTTGATAAGAGTGAAACCGACAAATGCGGTCATATATGCAGACACATCCGCATGATGATTCATCGTCAAACAAACAATCAAATCTTATCAAGAAAAAATTTCTCTAATTTCTACAGCCGCTCTTTTTGCTAATAAAAAAACTTCGAGTTTTCGCTATTTTACTTTGCGCACTTTTTATTTTCGCTCATTTTTTTCGCTATTATAATTTTCGCGCTTTGTTTTTCGCTGAAAATACCTTTCGCTATTATGATTTTCGCTCAATCGACACCATATCAAGCTATCAACTGATATATTTGATCAGTTACGTCATTTTCTTCTCCTTAGTTTTAGAGAGAGCAAATCAATTCACTATGTTCACATTTTCTACATGTAAAAACAAACATTTTCAAGAACTACTTTGAATATAACTAGTTAATGACGTTTCTAACGACGGCTTTGACAATTCTTGTTTGTAAATAAACTTACATTATCTGACCAATGAGAGACGAGCCAATGACCGCATGTAGCGTTACATGGTCGACGATCAATTGGTTTTAATTTTTCATCAGCAGTACAAACCGAATTCAGATCATACGGCATGCATGTTACAGTTCGATATTGCATAGCACATGGATTTGACGAAGAGCAATTCTATAGAAATCGTTTTTCTTTTTGCATATCATACTTTTTCTAAAATAAAAAAAAACACCCGAACACTTACTCCAGTCCATTCGCTTGTAGTCCATTGACTATATGTTTTCATTTTGCTACATTTCGGTAGTGTTGATGACATATTTTGAGGGCATTCTCTTACAATAATAGGCATAGAAGAAAGTCTCTGTGTACATATACTTGAAGGTATTGTATGTGTCTTATTATTTGATATAGTTCGTACACAAAGTAGACTTCGTCGTTGTACAGCTTCTTGAGGCCAACAACGGCCTTCGCACAATCGCCATGAACCTACTTGCCAACGAGGAGCCCAAGGCATTTGCAATGGACAGTTCGTATTCTGACATTTTAATGGGCGAGGCTTTGATTTAGAATCACATAATTGATCAGAAACAACAATTATTTCGTTGTGTTGTGATTTAAAAGTACAATGCGGTTGTCGAACAGTACATGAACAATCATCGTTTGTTTCATTTTCAAATGTCCACGTATAGTGATTATTTAAAAGTTTTGTTTTATTAATTGATTCCCAATAGATACAGTTAATTTTAATTAAATCATTATTAAGAATAAGTAACATAATATCAAGCTGTTCAATTAATGGATATCCACGACCTGTAAGAATTTCTTGTTTTACTCCACGTTTATACGATATTCGAGTTTTTCCAATTTGAAAGTTATTCTGTTCAGTTATCAAACGATTTCCATTCAAATAAAATCGATCTACATAATTAAATAACTCAGTAAGATATTCGTATTTTTTATTTTGATATGGAAAACCGAACCTTTTATCTGAATTGCCAAAAAACTACTTGACTGAGTCGCTTTTTCGATTTGAAATGTTGCTATTCGTTTCGGTATACTGCCTATTTTAACGTACGAGCCGGCTGGTGTTGTTGCATTTCTTTTATATTGAACTATTTTTGTTACTTGTTGACAATGACTTCGATTTCCATTGCATATACTACATTCATCGTCAATAGCTGTCGAATACAATTGATTATCGCATCCTAATTTCTAAAATTTTAAACTTTTCTCTTATATAAATCTATATTGCATTTTATTGACGAATAGAAACTGACTTGACATTGTCCAGCAATGCACATTCCACTAGATGGTATAGAATTTTCATTTTGATTATCATCATCATCGATGGTGCATTGTGTTCCATCACGAAATTTAATTGATTCAACTTTTCCAACTTCATCATCGGCCAATGTTATATTAGATTGTATTATTGTTTCATTATCTGAAGTCAATGATGATATAGTTGGCGTACAAAAAACCATGCAAGGTTCGGAAGTAAACCATGGTACCGTTTTCCATTTTGTTCCATTTGATTTTGAATTTAATTCATCACAATTTAATTGAGATTCATGTTTATAGTTAATAGCCGATGTTTTGCAAGACTATTTCAAATGAATGTATACATTTTTATAAGGGTAAAAATAAGAAAAAATGTTAGTCTTGTACCGAAATTTGACAAGTTCGATATCGTTTGCGTACGCCTAAACAATGTTTACCACCAAAATCTGGTCTAAACAATAATAAGGAGAAAAAATAACAATAAAAACGTTTCGATTATCATATGTTTTATATGTTTTCTACTTTGGATGTGTACATGTTCTTTGTTGATATTCAACACCTAATCCACATGTATGCGAACAAGAACTCCAAGGTGTCCATGGACTCCAACCACCGTTAACTGATGGAGTTTCGGCTCGATAATTCATCGGAGTACATCGACCATTTAAACACCACTAAATCGATTTGATAATTTTAGTTTATGTTTCGTACTTATGCCTTTTTTTTTTACAGTTGTCAATAAATCCTTGTTTATTATTTCTTACAAGAGAAATCGTGAGATGAAAAACCATTATTTTCTATTTGATTTATTTCTACTGGCTGATTCATTTCAATGTTACTAGTTCTTTAAAAATATCTCAATATCTCATTTGAAACCAACATTTTCCTTGGCAACGTAAATAATTTTTGGCTCGATCTTCGTGAGTAACACGATCGTTCGAACGAATAATAATAATTCGAAACACAGTTCAATGACGTTTTAAAAATATCTTCTTATCAATAAAAAGAATTTGCAGTCTATGCAGTTAAAACTAAATTAACAAAATATTCAATTCTATTTGACAATTTCGACCCATTGAACATTTTAAAAAGTGAAATGACTCGATTCGATTCGAATTAAAGTGATACTATAATCAGCGCCTACATAAGTTAAGCTAATGATTGGCTCAATAGTAACGCAATCGAATATTGCATAGGGACGAAAAGGTAAAAAATGTTTATTTATTTTTACTTTATTTTGGCCGCACAATGTTCCATCAGCCGGTTGACTCGCCATGGATGGTAGACATATAGATCGGCTTTCGTGTATCTTTGTGCACATCATGTGATTGCATACATCCTTATTCAATTAATAAAGTAATTGTTAAGAAAATAGGCAATAAATTTTTCATACCATAGGTGGTTCATCCCCAAGAAAACAATAAGTAGAATGAGGTCCCATAGCAAGACGACATTGCTCATCAAGATCAAATATTATACCGGGTAATATATCGTCAAATGGCTGCATTGTTGTTGGTTTATTATTCAAACATTTCGCCCAGCCGTGACTAAAATTTAGTAAAAAAACAACAATATTTTAATTTATTCGTTATCTCATTTAATTTACTCGAAAAAATCTGTTAGAGTATCTCGACTACATTGAGACCACATGTTAATCGGTACTTTAGCATAGCTAGGTACCATTATTGTATCACTATTTGATGACGATGATTCTGACGCACAATGACCTTTACCATTGTCGTGACTCATTCCAAGACTAAATTAATCAATAGAATATTTAGATAAATATATCTTACAATAAAGTAAAGCATTACTTATGCCCTATTTCGTGTGCAATAGTAAAAGCTGAAATAAGACCAACATCTTGATTGATATTACAACTTCGATTAACCATACACATGCCAGCCATATTAGCAAGACCAATCGTTGAGCAAGGTGAATGGTCCTGGCATAATGATTTTCTAAAATGTTCATTGAACATTCGATTTAATTAAGCGATCAGAAATGTTTAAACAATAAATGTAATTTTCTATTACCTTGTAAGAAAAACAGCAACGTCATGTTGATTAGTTCGATTTGTTTTATTCGTTTTCTTGAGTTTTTCTTGCCATTCACAAAATTTATGTAATGTTTCATGTGATTTTGATGCCATTTGAAAATCCGACTATGAATATACACTAGAAAAAGAAAAGTCGCTTGAGACTTAATTTTTCTTACTTCATTACTAAGCATAATTATTCGTGTGAGAACAATTTCAACGGGATAACCAAGACTAACATGAGCATAAATACTATGTACCATATTCATCATAGTAAGTAAATATAATTCAGTTATGTGAGAATGAGAAAAAAATTCAGTTACACTTGAATCAGCCACAAGTAATGTTTCAACAAAACGTTCACGAATAATTGAGCGACGCGGTCGATTATGTTTAAATGTATGATTGTTTATTATTGTTTCTGATGAATCTATTTCGCACGACCAAATGCGACTTTGATTTGATGAAGATTTTTGTTGATAAGTAAGAATATATGATTGTTCATTTTCATTAACAACCGGCTCTAAAAAATAGTCAATACCATGTCGAGTATCGTGAATTAGACCAGCCTAAAATTTTCAATAAAAAACATTCAAAAACAAGAAGATGATTACAAAACTTACTAAACCAGAACAATGCGAAATTGCAACCATTGATTGTAATTTTCCCCAATGTCGTACAGATCCCGTATAAAATAAACAATCGTTTTTGTTCGTCTTGATACGATTATTATCGTATTCGATAGGAATATGCGAATTGAAATTTTTATTTAATTTAAGATCGAGAATGAATGATGTTAAATTTTCAAATGAATTTTGACGATAAACCATATATGATTTATATTTGTTTCTATGTTTTAAGTCACCAGCATCGATTGGCACTATCTTAATTTGTTCCACAATCCAATCTTTATTTATCAACAGTAGTTCTTAAAAAGAAAATAATTATTTATTTTATTCGATACAGAAAAATTTCAACAATTTTTTTTTCCTACCTGAGGATCGAAATAGCGAAGGTACACTTCCATTTGCTGGCCATAGAAGCAACAAGAAAAAAATCGTACACAAAATGTTCATTTCACACTTAGTTCTAGATCTATCAAATGAACTAGTGTGGAAAGCAAATCATACAGATACTCTCCAGAGTAACGCGTGACTCGATTTTTCTTTTTAATCACATTTATTCATTACTATAATACATATGAACAAATAAAAAGTTAGCACTTCTAAACCGATACAATATTATAATATTGTAATCAAATTTATGATGTCATCGTATTGTAGTCGTGATTCTGTTGTGATACGATCTATATGAATGATTATATAATGATTGGTCACTTGTGAAACAAGCATATACTATTTTAGGCTTAGGAAAGGTTAGATTATATTCCAAAAGAATATACAAAATAAAATGAAGAATTAAAAATTGAATTTATTATTTATCTTAATGAAAATCTTCAATTAAAAGCATTAAAACGATTACAGTCAATAAAATAGTTATTACAATGAACCATGGATATTCTGTCAATATAAAATAGAATATTAAGGCAAAATGTAGTGAAATCATCAATGACGAGAAGTGTTCAAGAAAATAGACCAATCGTTCTATAAAATAAAAGTTCAAATTCACGTAGAATTTATTTTCATATAGCTACTTTTATTTTTGATACCTATATAAAACAATGTAGTAAAGTTAATTATCGATAAAAAGAAAGTTTAGTGACACTAATTTATCATAGTGAATTGATATTATTTGATCTAAAGAATATTTATTTTTCATAATCTAAATAATACTAATAATATTAAAACAGTGTCAACTCTTTAAATACTCCCATGATAGTTGACAAGAAAAATAAAACTTACCCAAGAATGCCACAAAAAGATTTCTGGTAAAGTCACCAGAATTCCAAATGAATTTGTAAGAATAGGTGAGCAGCAAAATAAATAATGCATTGAAGCTCGACTGAAGAAAAAGAGATTTATTTTCATGTCGGAAAGATCATGACATCTGTTTTCTATCAATAGCCATTATAAACAAATATGAAAATGAGAATGAGTCCGACGAAAAACAGACCACTTCGACCGAAAAAAGTTCCATTAGAAAAATCAAATCACGTATTCAAATAACGAACAAAAACTCTTTGTTTCATTTTATTGCGCTATTGTGATCGTACACGCACATTTCGAACAAAAGTGAATCTTTCAAGGATCAAATGGCATATTCTTTTTCACGCTAGGAATGTAAGATAGAAAACTGACTTTTGTTAAAACAAAAAGTTTACTGTTTTTATCCCATGACACAAGGTTAAAGAGTTAAATGTGACTGACTATTAAGAAAAAAAGTAGCTCGACTACTATGATGCACTGTATCTATTTTTATTCATGCATAAATAGAAGTAACTAAATGTGTTTCATTGAAATTTTTTCGGTTATAATTGATAGAATGAACTTAATCATCAAAAACGCATGATACCGAAATCGACATTGATAAACAAATGCCAACATTTGTGCCAGCAAAAATTGACAAAGAGAAATAATTGAAATTTTCTACTTAATTCTATTGCATGATTATGTTTAATTGATGAGAAAAAATGGAGGAAACTGTGTTCATCAAATAAAGTGTTGCGTTTTTGTGCTAAGTCGCAATCACATTATTTCAATTGCCAGAAAGTGCTTTAATCATATAAAGAATAGAGAAGTAATATTAATAATGAGAATACTCTTATTTATTCTGTGTCACTTGTTACTTTATTTTCTTTCGATTTTAATTTCGATAGTAAAAATGAAAAAGTTGAAATGCCGTCGAATGTCTTTCACAAGAAATAAACAATAGTTTCATTACTTATAGTACGAGTAAATATCAATAAGTTGCCTGCTTTATTACTAGTAACAAAACGCCTATAAACTACATTCCTCATGAGAATTTTTCAAGAATCAAAAATATTCAACGAATGAGTATATTTATCAGTTAATCTTTTTTATTCAATCTGTAAATTAGAGTATATGATGACATTTGTACATTTATTTATTTTTTAATCCTAAGCAAATCTTTAGAAGATAAATAAAATAATTCATGAGTATTGGTATATTGAACAATAATATGAATCACATGGTGGTCTATGTCATCGATTTTTGAAAAACTTATAATACAATTAATTAATTAATTAATATGAATGATTACTGACGAAATACAACAGATAAGACAATACCAACTATTGAAAATACTGTCAAAACTGCAAAAATAACAATAGCAACGATAATCCATTTTCTCATCGGGTCATTTTCTCTAGAAAATAAGAAGAAGAAAGACTTCAAGATATTTTATGTATACAATATTCTTTCTATATTTTTAAGAACTTTGGTATTTTACTTACGTCTCGTCATCTTCAGCAATTGGTTGCGGCTTATCAACTTTTTTTGTTATTGGTTTAGGTTTTGACGGTTGTATACTCGGAGCACTACTCAACCAACTATCAACGGACTGAAGAAAACAAAACAAAATACTGTTTTTTCATTGAATATATTCTTTTTTGTTGATACTGACAGATCGAATAGGAGAATCAACCCGTTCATCAAATAATTTTGGATATCCGTCAGGTCGATTGCCACGTATAATACGAACTTGTGGAAGCTGTTTTGAATCTTGCGATGGTTTCGCCATAGTTTTCATACTCTTAAGAAACAATGTTTTGATGCCGAACAATGGTGTTTTTTATCATTAGAAAATTTCGATTTTATTTTTTCTTCAAGTAAAGAAAAATAGAGGTTTCGTTTCTTGTTATGATTCAGTCGAATACAAAGTAAAGCACATACGTTCTCTGGAATATATAACCCTGTTCTTGATTTTAATTTACTGCATTAAGACAATGGCAAAGCAATTCTTTTCTTTTTTTCGAATCACTTTTCTATTGTTGCTTGTCCGATTATATTTGTATAGTTATATTACCATTTGAAGTGCTTACTTTTTTTAATTAGACGAAAAATCATGAATGTACAGAAAAAAAAATTTATCACATAGAGAAAAAAAGGATCTATCGAAATTGTTTTGAATGAAATTTGCAATACAGCTTTAACTTTGGGAAATGCGTCCATCCATTAAATATTTTCTAATTGCAATAAGATTCAAAGAGAAAGAGAAAAAAATTTGATTACACAATTATGCCAATGCTTTTTACATTTTTATAGGATTTCTTTGTTTTTTGTTGTTTTATTTCGTGAAGCGAATTTGACATTACTTGCATATGTTTGAATCTATAAATATCCCAAATCAATAATACGTAGAATCATCTAATAATTCGTACGTGCATTCAAAAAGACTGAAATTACACTTTTATGATGTGTCTGTATTGTATACGGCTAGGCAATAATAGAAATTCACAGGAGAAAAAGAAACATTTTCATATGTTGAAACTTAGTTATAATACGGAAGCAAAAGTATACTCCGAATGCTCGTAACCTAATTGTTTGTTATACATAGATAAAAATCCTTGCCAGTGCTTTCATTTTACAGTAGCGAATGATCGAATAGTATTTTGAAACCATTGAAATCTATCTTGTTGCTTCTCTAAGAATAGTAGAGGTTTGATTATTCTATACGAAATGCACACTCACTGTGAAAATATCAACTTACCGTAACATCTTGAAACGTTGGTAGCATTTATCGGTGTAAGACCAAATTCAATTCAGAGTTTGCGATATTTCTCGGACGTCCTTCATTGATCTATTAGACAGTATTTCGCTCGATATTATTTGTATTTATTGAAAAACAAAGTCATATTGCAATAGAATGAGATGCTCCATGAATTTACAGGTCAATTCTGCTTAATAAAATACATCGAAAGCATCGAGCAATGAAAACAGAATTTTAGAAGAAAAAAAAATGAAAGGTAACCTTTTCAAGTTTAGATAAAAACGAATCAATTATAATAGAATTTCATCCAGTCAAACCAAATATATTTCTGCAGTGTGATGATAACAAGAAAAACAGCATTTTCTTTTCATTCAGGTTCAAAATTTATTATGTATTTACAGGCGTTGCTAATGACAGCTATAAATACAATAAATCAAATCAAAGGAGAAAAAACCGACGCTCAAATCATAAAAAATAATGTTCTCATATGACAGCTCATTATCAAGGAAGTATATCAACATAGAACATAGTAGAAGAGACATCACTTGCGCCCGTCAGTGATAGCCGAAACGTTAGCGTGTAACTTGAGCCAATGGAAGCTGAAAAATATTGACCTAAAAACTCAACATCAGGCCCAAGACAAGCACTTGTGAAACAATTGCCAATTCCCAAGTAACAAGCTGCACCGGTTAGAAGCTCTCCACTGGTACCAAAGTGGCAATATGATGAACACCAAAGTACCCAATCGATAATTGATGCACTCGAGTTTTCAAAATTTGGATTGAGAAGTATTTCAATAGCAGGAGCGCTATTTTTAATAAGAGATATATCATCCAAAATCCAAGACCGATTCACATTTGCTTGAAAGCCGAATACAAGAGCATACCTTGATAGTGTTGCTGTGAAACTAGTCGAATATTGAGTCCAACTAGATGCAGCATATCCAGTTAGTAGACCTAAATTGCCACGGCCAGCATTTGAACATACCGTTGCTAGTAAATCGTTGATCGCTTTTAAGAGAATTTTTTCTAGATAAACATGAGTACTTACTTGTTGCTGATGTTGTTGTTGTACTTGTAGTAGTTGTGGTAGTTGTACTTGTAGTAGTTGTGGTAGTTGTAGTGGTTGTACTAGCTGCAAAAATAGAAATGTAAACTTCAATATAGGCAAATAACGGCAGATTCAAAGTTCAACTTTTTAGTTTGATGACTGATATCAGAAAATAAGAAAAGCAGCTCTGTATTCTCTGAGTGATAAAGCAAGATACTCATTTGACTTGCTTTTTGTTGGGATCAAAATTGGCAAATATCTAATTGTTCAAAAGGATACTTAATCACGGAGGAAAATCTGCTATCGTACAATCAAATTGATCATTGCAAAATGCATTTCAAATATAAACTTACTTGATGTCGTGGTTGTTGATGTCGTAGTCGTTTTTGATGCTAATAAAGATTTGTAATACAAATTTAGTTTATTCGACAAAGTCAATAATTACGGATAGTATAAAACTATTACTTACGTAATGTGAAAACAAGTACAATAGCGGTAATTGCAGCTAAAACAGCAGCTATAATACCAGCTACTAACACAATCAGACAGATTTGACGTTGTGTTAGAGTTCTAGATTAAATAGAAAATAGGAAGCAAGTGAAAAATCAATTAATATGCATTGAAGCAATGAGAGATTTAATAAAAAAAGATTTTTATGCACAAATTGTTTTTCTGTTAGATTAATGGACGTGTACTGTGTCATAATATATACCTGTAGAGCATATTTCATAGATACTGAGCATCAGCGATATTTAGGGGACATCTAAGCAAACAAAATTTTCTAATCGAATATATTTATGTGAACTATGAGTAGTAGTGTCAATGCTTCATACAGTGTACTATCATCAGATGATGATGTATTCTACTCGAACGATAGTTGCACGAATAGAAGAATAAAATATTTCATTTTTTGAAATTCATAGACCGATTTTTATTTCTTGGAGATAAAATGTTTATAATGCAATTCATCTTGAATTCAGACGTGAAAGAAACGCTACTATGAAAGGTTATTAATAATGTTGCATAAGATACTAATAACACTTTCGAAGACAATAAATTCAGATTAGATTTTTTTCTTTCATTAGTTATCATCAGTATTGCTAAATTCAAGAAAGATGAATGCAAAACGTTTCATTGTGTAGTGTAGACATCGTATCATGGATATGTATTTTAATATTTTATGTGAGCAGAAAATCTGTCTTTCTAAAAGACTTCACTATGTAACTATACGTATTAGCCCTATGTTTTTCTTCTTACTCTAATAAGAATCTTGTTTATCTAGGTTGAAAAAGCAAAGATAATCTTCTTTTTACTTCTATAACTATGTTTGCACTCAACTGTATGTACAAATATCATGCGGTTTGAAAAATTAGTAAAAATACCTAAAATTCATACGTATACATTCAATTAGAGATTAGTTTCTGTGCATATTTAAATTCATATTCTTCGAGACTCAAAACTTGTGCCATTTTCTATAATTGCAATGAGCTCTTTTCTTCTCAGTAAAGATAATCAAAGTAAATTGGAAAACAAAACATAGAAAATAGCTAGTTTGATTTCTCTCATATTAGTAACCAAACATTTGCGAAAAATAGCCAACTATAATTGCAAGTGCAAAACGTTGGGTGAGTTAATTTTTAGTTTACCTTTTCGGTTTTTTGAAACTACTTGATCTAACATTAAAGCCTCTAAATGCATTATTTGTCTCTGAGGATGTCAGTGAATTCTGTGTAGCACTTTTGGGATTAATTGACGACTAAAAGACATAATAGAGAATGACATTTTTATTCTTATTCTTAGCTAAACTAACCTGTGCTACTCGTGCTCGCATACTGTGAATACCTTGAATTTGATGAACGCTGACCGATTTAACGCCAGTTTTATTAGGAAACAGGCGCACCCGCGATAGTTTCGTACTAAGACTCGTTGACGATAGTGTATCCATCGAAGAAAATAAATAGAAAATGAAATGAAATCCGCGAATGACTTGTGTTGAAATATTATGTGACCAAAGAATTCGATCCTTCTGAAATAATACAATCAAACAGAAATATTGATGTTCTCTATTCATAAAGAATGTTTTTTTTAAATCTATTTAAGACAAAACAGTATCAAAGAAAAATAAAAGAAAACAACACATAACATTGTTAGAAATGCAAAGAGTACTCGGCAGACAACAATATTGAGCAGCAAATATACAGGCTTCTTTTCTATTAACACTATGCAGCGGGTGTATTATTCTGATAAGATACTTTTGTTACATAAATTATACAAAGGGTTGATTTGTTAACTAGAAAGTAACAACATACGAACTTTTTGATGATAAAATAAAGTTTAATATATAGTTTTATAATCAAAAGAAACCAGAAGGCAATTGCTGCAAGCAACTAAGACATCAGATTGCTTTCACGTGAACGCGATAATCGATTCAAATAAAAATCAGTTTGAGAATGTTTTGCACAGTAAAGTAGACGAAAAATAAGAATATTAATTAGTACAAAGGCTTGCTGCGATATTGAAATCTTTTACTTCTATAATCCATTCGCCAACGAAATAAGTCAATGGTTTTTATAATTCTATAAAAAAAAAGAATTTTCGAACTGCTCTTGAATTCAAGTATATACAATAGAACGCATAAATCAAATGAAAAAAAAAGAAGACAAAAAAGACGCAAAATAAATAAGTAAAAAATATAATAATGCTTCATCATCGTGCCTATATATCATCAGCGTAATTAAAACAGAGTAAGAATTGTTTTCTCGTAAACAAAAATAAACCATCTGGACAAAAAATAAATAATGAATATTGAATTATAATAAATAGTGGCAAAACCAATACAATGATTCCTAATTGTCATATTCTAGAGAGATAATAACTGGCTTCTTTGACTTTATTTACAGAATTTTTCTGTGCAAGTACTCTAATGAATTAGTACAATATGAGTACAACATCATTGAATTGAATTATAGGATATGATTGAACATATCAACGAAATGTTGGTTGAATTACTTGGAATGCTTGAATACAGACTATAGAAAACAAATCATTCATTAGGAAGAAATTATTAACTAAAGAATGGTTCACACCAGATAGATGTTTTTGACGGAGTTAAGACTTCAAATCACACATCGGTTAATTATTTGTACAACGCATTAGAAATGCAGAATCGGCATACTTCACGACTATGAAGTAAAAATAAACAGCACTGGCAAACTTGGTAAAATCATTAACGATAGATTTCTGAGGATTATGTTGTCAAAATTACGTCTTACTTATTCTCGCGTGATAATCAGACGATATTCGATGAACTATCTCAAAAGTCATAGACGGTATCGTGCAATCGAACGTTTGCATACATATTCATATTCTCAAGTATAAGAAAATGATGTGTGCACCATTTTATGCCATCAAAATGCAAATTTATTTATTGAGAATTTCTTAATTATGATGATCAATCAAAACATCTGCTTTCGCATCCTCAAGATCAATGGACTATATGAAGGAGTAAAATGAACATTTTTGAATTTATTTTCAATCAATCATTACATTAGAAAACTTGGAAATCTATTGATAATTATTTTAAAAAGCTCGGTTTTTTCTTTATTCAACTTCAAAACTTCTTTTTTCATAAACCGTGAGAATTAAAAGTAATCATGCATGCTGTAGGCCAATCTCGCTACGATCCTAGTTTAGGCTAGACCAAACTAGAATGGAATATTTAGTAGCTTCAACTCTAAATGAATGAATATCAGTTGGTAGCAGATTCTTTATTCTTACTGATTTCTAAAAGAAACATACTTGTATCGCAATATGCGGGAAAGAAAAATTGATTTCATTTACAAGCACACTGGTTGATTAAACGTTCTTCTTTATTTCAATACGCGACATCATTGATAGCGCCACAAAATGTAATTCTAATACAATGTTCATCGATGCCTCATCTAAAGGAATTTACTGTACACGAAAGAACTCATTTGATACAGAAGCACAGCTCACTGAAGTTCACTTGAAAAGTGGAATTTGTTTTTCGCTTTTATTCATGTATGAATCTACCCGTCATTTTCTTCAACTTTCGAGTACTTCTAACATATATTACGCACATACTAAAAATTGGACAAAGTACAGGGGCGTATAAGATACCCTATCAGCCCATTCCGCTTTTTTCAACTCAATCTAGTGAAATTACGTACGAATTGAAAGCTCTCGTTGAGACAACCATTTTTATACTAAATCCGTCAAGAAAAAACTTCATTTCAAAAAAGTTATGGACATAAACAAAAGTTGACTATTTGACTATTTCTCTTGGAAATGATCTTCCCTTTTCGACACAAATGTATTACAAAAACAAAACTCTTTTCATATCTACCATTCGATAGGTATTTTTATGCGCTACAAAATAGGATGACTACGAAATCCAAAAAATATTGGCCACTTAAAGATACTTTCGGCATACACTATTTTTAGTGCTGATTTTGTCGGTTTTTCCTACTCTCTATTGGATTAGTGCCAGAAAGGTTGTAGTTGCTGTAAACAATTGTGCTATATTCGGAATCAGCATACAAGCTTGAGTGGGTTTAACTGGATTTCAAATCTTTTCAAGTAATTAAATTTTAGTCGAAAAAATTCCCTGCATTCTCCCTCAAGGCTGGGCGAATATATTAATTTCATTAAAACACGATTTCGACCATAGTAATGAAGTTCTAACCCTATAAAATGATATTAGAACTCGAAATGGCACAACGTTCAAAGAAAACGAAGGGATTCTGGTGAAATTATTGTTCTCATCCAATCTTGATGGGGAGTGCAGGGAATCTTTTCGGCTAAAATTTAATTACTCAAAAAGATTTGAAATGCAGTGAAATCTACTGAGGGTTGGATGCTGATTCCGAATATAACATCATTTTTTACAACAACTATAGTCTTTCAGGCTATAATCCAATAGAGAGTAGAAAAAGACGACAAAATCAGCAGTCAAAAAAGTAAATGCCGACGCAATCTTTAAGTGGCCAATGGCTTTTGGCTTTCGTAATCGTCCCATTTTGTAGCGCGTAAAAATGTCTATCGAATGGTCAGTATGAGAACAGTTCTATTGTGATACATTTGTGCCGAAAATGGAAGATTGTTTCCAAGAGAAATAGTCAAATAGTCAACTTTTGTTTATGTCCATAACTTTTTTTAAATGAATTTTTCGTGATGGATTTAGTATCAAAATGCTTGCTTCAAGGGCAGTTTTCATTTCATATATAATTTGACTATGTTCAGTTGAAAAAACTCGAAATGGGCCAATAGGGTATCTTATACGCCTCTGTCTTTTATCTTAGATTGGTCTAGGCGAATCTTAGATCGGACTATTGCATTTATAGGATGAGTTCTTTCACACGACTAGTTTCAGCTATTACCATAAAAATAATTTTAAGTCTTTGATACAT
Source organism: Rotaria socialis (assembly GCA_905331475.1). Lineage (NCBI taxonomy): Eukaryota > Metazoa > Rotifera > Eurotatoria > Philodinida > Philodinidae > Rotaria > Rotaria socialis. The sequence goes on along the minus strand of CAJNYU010001434.1, from coordinate 142,502 downwards.
GAATATGTTATAGAAAAATGTATCTATTAAGAGGAAAGTTCATGGAGAGACCCCTCCAAAGATATAAATGTCATTTTTAGAATTTTGTTTTCAATAAGCAAATAGTAGTTTTATAAATATTAAAAAACTTTGAAATGACAACCAATTTCTTGTTGTCTCTGGTCAATTTCTATGCGAATCATAATCTCTTGAGATTGTAGATGCGACGGCTTGAGTGTGGATAGAAGAACAAAAATTCGAATGAAACACCCACACTCTCAAGAATTATTTTTTTCTACGATATTTATTTATTTACTAAGAATTTCTCAGTTATGATGGTATAGTTCTCAGAGATTCTTTTCTATTTCAAGAAGGACTTGAAATCGAATAAGTTATGGTTGATATTACTTTAACCTATTGATCCACATTTTTCCATGATCCTTGTTTAAAATGATATCAAGTCTAAAGAAAAACTCGTTTTTCTTTTGCATGAAAATAACTTAGTGGTGCATTTAAATTTTATATTTGTTTATACATCTGAATATAGATCGACAAACATAAAATTTACATACTTCAATAATTGTAATTTCTCTTAAATCGTCTATGACAATTTGTGTTAGCTATTGTGTAGAAGCTGATTTCAAAACAACGAAGTTGTTCAATAGAAAGTGTTTTCTTTAATTTATTATATTTCCAAACGAATTTATATAAATACTTAATACAAATGATACTTTGTCAAATAAAAAAAATGGGAAATGAAAACCGTCTTCGTTTGTTCCAAATCCACAGAATTTATCTGTATCAGAGATGAGCACAAGATGTATTGTTCTGTTTTATCCTGTCCTGCAGGATAGAACAGGGCAGTAAGAATCCTAATTTTGACTTTGATAACCGAAATACATAGTATTAGTTTATTTATCTTATAGCAAATTTTTTTTAAATTCAAAGGCTAAAGTTTTAAAAATCATTAATATTATAAATACAATAAAGTATCGAAACATGTTGATTTATTATTTTAATGGCAAGATCAGAAGAAAAAAATATATGAAAAAATTTGAACTTTTGGTGCTTTGTCGTCATTCTCTGAACACATAGTGGATACTATTAATAAAAAAGCTTGTTTGCGCAGCTCCTTTGGGGCTAATATGCGAAACTCACATGTCTCTTTTTAGCTTCATTATACTAATACACAATACTCAAAATGTAAAACCTCTAAACTGCAAAAGTTCTTTTCACATGATGATCGATTGTCAACAAACTCTATTTTTGTTATTTTTATGTTTTGCGCGATTTCTTTTTTTGGACGCTGTATTTTCCGTTTTCTTAGAAAAAAAAACACTGACATCCTCCCCAGAAGAGCATGATAACCTCCCTGTAACGGCACAGTGTGTCGTTACTTGTGTTGTCGATTGTTTGATTTCTGATTTCTAGTTCGCCTTTCGTTGTCTTTCTTGATACGTTAGCTCTTCGTGTTCTATTTCGATAAAAAGCTCGTTTCGCGTTGGCGCTCAAAAAGTTAGATTAAGTATTATATATATATATATATAGTTTACTTGTTCTTGTTGCATCAAAATATAAGAAAAGATCTTAATTTTGTTGTTTTATATTGAGTATTGAACATACAACTATAAACTCTATTCAATCACTTATTATAACTTATCAAGAGCATATTCACTAAATCATTCGAACCCATTATTTTGTAACGAGCTTGCTGACTAACTAACATCTCACCGCC